>JAHPZR010005015.1:57500-65109 GCA_019787425.1 Platygyra sinensis
GGTCGCCCAAATTGATTAATTAATTAATAATTAATTAATTAGTTAATTAATATTTTATTTCATTGTTTAATTAGCTAAAAATTAACCATGAAAATAATAATCATAGAATTTAGCATTTTACTGTTGTTTTATGGCATACACAGAATCTCCGTGATGATTATTCTTGCCTGCTTACTGACAATAAACAAGTTTGACTTCACAGTAAATGTATTTATCACTGTTACAAATTATCAAATTATCAAACTTCAAAGTTTATCTAGCTTTCATTAAAGAAAGTAAGGGTAAATCGGGAAGCCTTCATTATTGCAACTTACTATTTGCAAGAAAGTTAAAATTTTCAGAAAGTATACGAAACCATTGATAGGATGTTTAATTAAAACTTGAGTGTAAGTTTGTGCGACATCCGGCCGAGGGAACCATTGCTGAATGACAATCTTTACTAATCCGTGACGTTTTGAAAGAGTAGCGTTGTATACTTTTTACAGTTCCAGGGAATCCGCATAATTGCCAAACAGTTTCATCTTAAATCTCTCTCGTTCAAAATTCATTTCACCGGACCGGGGCGGAGAAGCGAGTTACTAAATTTAGCTGTCACGTACTCTTTTTGGCGAACTTGTGATATCATGAAATCCTGTTGTAAATTAACCACATACATACGTGTTAAAACAGCGCTTAAAATTTCTTTGAAAACCACTGAAATAGGTTTCGGAACAAAAGGGTTCTTATTTTAAACTTTCGTTTTCACCAAATTTTGATTGAGTGATTACAACTGCGAGCAAGTCGCCAAATATGGTGCTGATAAACATCTTGCATGCCACGGACGAAGCTAATTAAATAAACAACAAATTACATAAAGGACAGGGTTTCGTTTTATTAATCACGCACTCCACTGTTGAAACTGTTGAAACACAAAAATGAAACAAGCATCAACCACTTCAATAGAAAAATTTAAGATCTTCAACACATGCTTTTGCAAAAATCGTGCAGTTTCTCACGGGCAAGGACAAAATTATTTTTCGTGCTAACTCATGTGGAACAATATTACATAACACAGACGTGAAACTTTGAGCGTGAGCAATTCTTGTTGTTAGCCTGCCGAATTTTTTTCTGTAAATATCATCAAATTAGCAAATTAAGCGCTTTTTTTTTGTTTTTCGGGCTAACGGGAGTGCGGGAGCACGAGGAAGTTCTTTTTTTTTCGTTCCGTTCCGTTTCAATACGTTTGCTGGTTTCGTTTCGGGTTTTCACACAAGCCGAAATCTAGGCGCCCGGACGGGCGACCGCTTTTCTTTTTCAGTCGCCCGAGACCAAATGTTAGTCGCCTGAGGCGACCGGGCGCCGTTAGAGCACAGCCTTGTGTACCATTAAGAACTTTATACAGGAATAAAACATCAAACAAAAAGCGTCTGTCCTCCAAGCACTGAGCGTCTTAGCCTGCGTGGCAGGCGTCCGAAGGGGAGGGAAAGGGAAAAGACGAGCGCGTGAAGCGCGAGAAGATCGGACGCGGGAGGATCGCGGTAGTACCAGGGCGCTTATAAGGTAGTACCTTTTCCCTCCCGCGCTCATTTTGACTTTCCTCTCTCCCTTTCTACGGCCTGCCACGCAGGCTATGAGCATCTGTCCTCCAAGTGACTGGATGTTGGAGATGATGATCAACGAACTGGGAAATGCGCTCCATGGGATGGCTGTTGTTAGAGACTATAGGACGACCAGGATGACCTTGTTTGTATATTTCTGGAATGGTGTAAAAACCCTCTGGCTTATTAGGAGAGTTTTCTTTTAGGACTCATCATCAATCATTTGGTCGAATTGTAAACGGAAAATGTATGTTCTGACACATTCGTGAGTAGGTGGAGAAATGTCCTTGTCTATTTTTTCATAGAATTGCGTGTTATTAAGTTGTTAGATACATTCATTTTAGTAACAGTCCGTCTCCGTAGAGACTATAGGACGACCAGGTTGACCTTCAGTTGTTCAGCCCTGTTTGCCCTGGCTTAGGAGAGTTTTCACTGAGGCCCTTTCACTTATTTTGTGATGCTTATTATAACAGTTCAATCCTGAACATATCTGAAAAAAGACGGGAAGCAGGGTGGGCATAGGAAATTTTGAAGAATAATTATTAAAAAAAACCTTTTATGATGAATATATGACCCACATTTAGTTTGCGTTTTTTTCGAGAATTACTGCAAATCTTTTGCAGCTGCAGAAATTCTCGTGCGGTCACTTGCTAATTTTTATCGTCAATAACTGAGTGGACAGGCACTTTAATTTAAATTTATGCGATGCGACAACGAGC
The DNA here is from genome assembly GCA_019787425.1 of Platygyra sinensis. NCBI lineage: Eukaryota > Metazoa > Cnidaria > Anthozoa > Scleractinia > Merulinidae > Platygyra > Platygyra sinensis. The sequence continues at coordinate 59,797 of JAHPZR010005015.1, forward strand.
GAGTAACCTGCGATTTGCGAACGCAGACGTATTTCTGGCTGTCGGTTGTCTCCGCCGAAAATAACGTTTGTGAACTCGAGCCACGAGAACGATTTCCGTGACGCTTTTTTCCCCAGTGCTTAAAAACCAATCACATTTCACCTTGCATATCTGAAGAGGTAACACACAGAGATCGTGCGTGGAGCTTTCGCAAACGCGTGTTAAAAAATTGCAGAGGATGAGTTCAGGAAAGTTTTTGGGTTTGATAGCCTCAATAAACGTCAAGAGGAAGCCTTGCGATTTGTTTTTAAATCGAAGAGCGATGTTTTAGTGAATCTTCAGCTGGAGTTGGAAAGTCTGTTGTATTTCAGGCTTTGCGGCCTCTATTGTGTATTCTTGTGTGGATCCAACTAGCGAGAAGAACATTGTAATTGTTGTTTCGCCGCTGATTAACCTGATGAAGGACAAAGTCAGCCTCTTTTAAAAATTCACGTAGAATTGCCTGATTTCAAACCGTGAAGGACTAGGTACGAGTCTGTAAATTATGGGATAAGCCGCTATTGATCCACAAAGTCAGAAAGAGCACACTGAGATTCACAAAATCCCCAAGTTTGATATTGATTAGGCTAGTTTTGACTGAGATAGAGTGATTTAAAAACGTCGAAATTAACAAAGAAGCGTATGGCCATCCGGACGCTGGCCGACACAGCTAGACTAGCGAACAATAGAGTGTGTGCACCTGACGTCATCAAATTCTTAAATCCATAACAAAAAAGCCACTAAAGGTTTTATCCTCATCAGGCATAAGAGGTACCAAATTTATGACTGTTTACAACTTTCCAGCTCAATAGCATCCTTCGTTTGGAAACCGGCGCATTTTGAATTTCGAAGTTATGGCGGTGCGTGACCTTACGATCGCGTTTGTCGAAGAATATACACTTTTAGTAAAATCCAACTAGTGGACTATTATCAATGCTGCGTTCTGATTGGTTGAGCTACTAGTAGGCTATTTGTTATAGCCCACTAGTAGCGAAAAGCGCCGGCTTTAAAAACCACAACAATGGCGGCTGAATCGCTTTAACTAGCGAAAGATGTTTTGTCTCGATAGTTTTTTGACCAACTAGTTGGATTTTACTAAAACAATTATTCCTCTCGCCCTCATGGCCTCTGAGTCAATAGCCCATTCGGCCTTCGGCCTCATGGGCTATTGACTAAGAGCCCATTCGGGCTCGAGGAATAATTGTTAAATAGTTCGTATTGTGTGATCGTCCGGGTGAGTGTAGTTCTGAAAAGAACTGTTGTTGGTGACTGACGTTTCGACAACCTGAGCGGAAGTCATCTTCAGAGTCAAGTGAATAGTTTTTGTCGGTCGATGCACGGTTGTTTTAAGTCTGGTCAGTTGAAAACGATTGGTCAGTTAAGCCATGATGTTATTGGCTGAAAGACTCGTGTAAAGTTTGTCAGTCATTGGTCAGCTTCGATCCGTCTTTTGTTAGTCTATTGTTAGTCAAAATTAAGTCGGTGACACTGCACACACTCTATATGACCATTTTAGGAGTTTAAGTATCAGGAAAAGTACTTTTGTTCATATTTTTTGGTTCGGTTCAGATAATAAGTCGACTAAATAGCCAAAGTAAGTTCCAGATATTAAACTATTTACTGGCCGCCATGTTGGAGGACTAAAGAGCCCTCCAACATGGCGGCCCCATACTAAGCTCTGTAATTTTGTGCGGTACATTTCGACGAATATTTCGACTTTGGGAGAACGCACACACCTTAAACTTGGATAACTGTCTTCTACATACATTTTCAAAAAGTAACCGTTGAAATTTAAAACAGCTATTTATATATAACATAGCCTGCAAACGGCTCTCCGTATGGGTTAATTATTCTGAGATTTGCTTTCGAACGGCGCGCGGGCGGGCGAGAGAGGGAGGGAGGGAGGGAGGGGGGAGGGAGGGAACATTTTAAGGCCCTCGCTACAAATGACAATACTTCAGCCATTGCTGACCACATCAAGGCCACTGGACATAACATCAAGTGGGATCATCTTGATATTTTAGCGAAAGGGCAAAACAGACTACCATTGTAAGATAAAAGAGACCTTTATTTATTCATGAACTTGAACCAGCTTTCAACGTCAACGTCGGAAGTGAAAAGCTGATGCTTTATTAATCTGTTATTTTTATATCAGTATATTTTATATTTTACTGTTAAGTATTTGCTTAATCTAGGTTCCAGTCCCCTCACCCGCTTTGTTATATATAAATAGCTGTTTTAAATTTTAACGGTTACTTTTGAAAATGTTATGTAGAGTACATACGAAACGTCAAGTCATAATCAAAATGAACAAGTTCAATATGTTTATCACTGCTGTTTGTGTCTTATTTTAAATCAAATTACGATGGTCAAAGAACAAAAGTATTTACGAAACTGTCTTCTTTGTTTGTCGTTTTGACTTCATTCAATGCACAGTTTTTGATGTTATTTTTGAGTTTTTTTTTTGTAAAAAAATACCTCTTAGTCGGCGCGTCGAGTATGTTGTGTACGGGTCAATGGATCAGTGAGTGAGTGAGTGAGTGAGTCAGTGAGAGATGTATGTATGTCACACCAATAAGATGGGATCTACTATAAACAGCCAATCAAATTTCTTGTTTTAAAAGTAAATGGTACATGAGAAGATTTGATTCCGATACAGTTCAGAACTGCCATATTTATTCTTCTATAAAAGAAGAGGAAGTATTCATATATTGAGTTTACTTCGGCATTTTCTGTGGGTTAGGCTGAGGATTTAATTATGGACGAGATGAATGTTGAGGTTTGAAACAGTGCGTGAGCTAGTTGTATGCAAATGGACGAGATGTTTTGATTTTTAGTTACAAATGGTAACTTGATATTGTTGCTTCTAGTTCTTAGGAAATGTTTTAGAGGAGACGAGACTATTTTGATTTGAAAAAAGTTCGAACGTTTACGATAGGGACAGGTTACGATTGTTGTGTTCTTGTTGCGTGCAAATATAACGAGATATTTTTATTTTTTAGTTACAAAGGGTAATTTGACACTTTTGTGTTTCACAAGGGAGTAAATTCAATTAGAGCTGGCAAATCATCACCACTTGTTCCCACGAGATGCTTGCTATTTTTAGTTACAAATGGTAACTTGATATTTTTGTTTTTCACAAGGAGTTAAATTCAATTAGACGTCACGCATCATTGCTTCTAGTTCTAAGGAAATGTTTTAGAGGAGACGAGACAATTTTGATTTGAAAGAGTTCGAACGTTTACAATAGGTAGAGGGAACGATTGTTTTGTTCTTGTTGCACGCAAATATAACGAGATATTTTTATTTTTTAGTTACAAAGGGTAATTTGACACTTTTGTTTTTCACAAGGGAGTAAATTCAATTAGAGCTGGCAAATCATCACCACTTGTTCCCACGAGATGCTAGCTATTTTTAGTTACAAATGGTAATTTGACTCTTTTGTTTTTCATATCGGAGTAAATTAAATTAAACTTTCAACGTGTCAGAACGGTTTTTAGTGCAGAGTGCACTATTGGGATGGTTTGGGGGGTTGACGCCGCTAACGCACTATGGAAATAAGGCAGTAAGGCAATAAGGTGTAAACTTTAATGTTTGTTTAATTAATTAATTTCAATTAATTAATTAGCCTTGTTTGAGGGGGTGGGGTAGGTACCTTTGATTGCTACGTAAAATGTACTATACTTACATTTCTTCTTACATAACGTCACAAAACTATATATGGTTCCAATATTCTCTTGTTATCCTAGTGGTACTATTTTCTTAAGAACATAAGCGATTTTACACGAAACGCATGCGCAGATTGATTAGCGTTAACTATATGTTAGGTAAACGATACATTTCATACACAATTATACACAAACATTTAGTGCTTTTCCTTGTGGTTGAACACAGTATGTAAGACGCATGCGCTCTAGCATTGTCAGCATGATACAATCCGTTCTCGAGTTCAGATTCATGCGTGCAATACTCTCGTCTTAACGGGCGATAGCAGTTATATTTCAGGTTATATCAGTTCCCTCTTTTAGTGCAAAGAACGCTTTTGTGACAGCGTATCTTTTGGAATCATCCCTAGCTCGGTTGAAAAATGCCGTGTGCTGTTTTCAACTATTTCGTGTTTGCTAAGCTTTAAACAGGGAAACGAATGGATCGCCCCAGCCGCTTTTATTTTCTCTCCTATGAAAGAGAACAAGAAGTTCACAAATGTATTCACCCGAAACATTTCTGAGTTAGCGGCATTAAAATTAGTAATGTCGTGACAAAAGAAACTTCTCAAATATTGCTGTAGACACTGTGGCACTTACGGAAACCGCAAATAAATTTAGTCAGTCATTGAGGGGACTCATTCAGCGATGTAGGATATAATTTTGGTCATGTTGAAACGCTTCTCGGTTGTATTAATCGACATCATTGTGTATTTTGAACTGGTTTACTGTTAACACCAACGGTGGCAACCTAATAAGCACGTGCTATTCCGAGACACGACGTGACTATTTGATAATTAAATTAGTAATTGTTTATCGATGAAATGAAAATTTGCCTCTTGATTGAAACAAAATCATTCTTCTTCCAATTTTTTTATAAGGTAAAAACATTATTCCATTTTTCTCAGGAAAAAAGCGAGCATATCTTCTTTGTATGTTTTTGAGAAAACAAGGGTATCATGTTACAAACTTTCCGAGAAAAACAAAAGTATCAAGTTACAACTGTTGGTGATGAAAAACTAAAATTATCGCTTTTGCCAATTCAATGTATTAATGAATTTAGAATGAACGAAATTCAACGTAAAACACCACAGTAAAATTTAAAACCGTCTTGACAAACAGTAATTGTAAGTTATTTTTGGGCCTTGAACTAACAAGTTACATACAAGCAGCAGACGACTCAAAACGTACTTACAGTCCAGCATAACACTCTGCACTATCTGAGATTGTCTCACTAGTTTCTCTTTCTTTCTATTTCGATGAAGAAGTGTTGTGTAAAAAAAGTAAATTTACGACTCGTATAAAATGCGAAAAGGTCTCTTAACTGAGTATTTTGAGCAAAATTCCTCTTGGGGGTTGGAAGGGCTATGTGATCGATGAGTGAGGGAGTTATGCATGTGCGCGTGTCACAACCAATCACGGTGTGGGTATCAAAGAAGGAATCAAATTGCCTGTTAGAAAATAAGATGGTACCTACAATTAATCTGGAGCAATGTCGGATTATTGTACGTTGTTCAGTCAAACATTTGATGGCTTACTATTTAGCCATCTAACCATTACCGATGTAACATGGTATGTACATCATAAATTA
>JAHPZR010005016.1:0-15000 GCA_019787425.1 Platygyra sinensis
TCCAAGAGTGTTCTGTTCTCTATAGGAAGGTTTTTGACGAGGGGAGACTAGAAAGGCGTACATTTTTGCCCGGAAAATGGAGAGCCTGGGAAAGAGTTTGTCGACCCAATCAAAGAATGTAGGTTGCCATTTTAGTTTCATGTGCTTTTCTTTCGTAAATATGTTGTTTTTTACTGAACTATCGGCTTCTGCTCACATGTAGATGAATGCTGGTAGAGCTATTTATGACTGTGGTGATGTATCGGTCACAACAGCACGGTCGGCGAGATCAAAGAATTGATACAAGAAAGCCAGAAAATATGAGGGAAATTAAGCTCGTAGCTTTTTCTCTTGGCAAGACAATTTGATGGTTTCCATTCCCTTTCTCTCCTTGTGGAGTCCAAGATAAGCTTAAGTTCTTGTTAAGTTTTGGTTTCATTGTTTCGTTAACGTTTTGTTTTGTATACACACATTGAAATTCTGCCTGTGTTAGTATTCGACGGAAGTTCGAAATTTGTAAGCCAATTTTAAAATACTTCAAGTAAGAAATTCGGGCTCATCTTCGGTGTTAAAACCTGTGACACTCACCAGTGACGTAAAACAAAGAAAACAAAGAAGTCAACATTATAGACCTAACCCTAACAATAGCTACAAAACAATGAAAAACACAGTTTTTACTGTTTTTACACCGAGATAAACCCGAAATTCGAATTGCCTTATCTTTTAGTTTTGTTGTTGTTCACACTTCATTTCTTTTGTATTCCATGCAGTTGGACCAGAGGAAATATTTCTTCAGAGATGGTATGCAAGTCAACCCACATGTACGATCGAGTAAATAAAGATATACTGCTAAATATTTTACTGATCATGAAAGGACAAATTAAGTCCAAGAGACTGTATTTAGATCTACTTTTTTGCGAGAGAGATATGCTGTCCAGTTCTGTCAAACATAAGCCGGACGCATGGTGGCTGGTGATTTTGATTTTTTTTTTTACTTCTAGAAATGAGAGATTTAGACAAATTGAAATCAAAACTTGAAATAATTATGGAGAAGAGAATGCATGATACCTGTCAACATATATGTAAGTATGGTCTGTAATCATTGCAAAAATCTAATGTATTAGAAGAGACGTAGTATAGATTTGCAATCTTTTCGAGAGTCTTTTGAATATTACTGCATTGCTAGTGAGGCTAGCACAAACAATTACCAAGATGTATAGCTATAAAATACCGTGATTTGTCTTTCCAAGAAAGAAAATTATTGTTATTTTACTTACATACGTTACAATATGTAGTGCCCTTACTATTGATTGCAGCAAGCTGGGGGATTTCTCCCTATAGTTGACTAAAGGTTCCACTTTTTCAGGCTTAACAGGACAGGGATTTCAAACATTAATTGATTATTTATCGAAGAAATAAGATGTAGTGGGGCTACATTAGGTTGGTAAAAGGGGTTTCAAGCTAGAAGCTACATGTATATATATGAAAGAAAAGCCTTTCCTGTCAAAAACACTCTGTAAAGTTGATACTATTCTGAGCTTGGGGCACAGCCTCCTCCCTATGGACATAGTTGTATAGTAAAAACAACTTATAAATTGTAAATAAAAACATCCCCTTCACTTTAGGTGCTAGATTGAAACAAAACTGCCTGAAATTCTTGTAATATTGAAGGAAATACTTTCCTTTCTATAGATTTCCCATTTACCAGCAAGTTAAAATCGAATTGTTTATATTTGACAAAGCTTAAAGTAAACAAGACTTTACCAATATCGATGCCTCACTTAAGTGAAATTCGGGTAAAATACTCTTGGCAGTCTTGGCATTCTCAAGTTAAATGTCTAAAATGTTAAAATCATGTATACTTATAATTTTGCATAATGTTAAGGACCATAACCAATTTACCTTGACCCGAAATGCACTGCCGACTCCCTGATATTTTACACTTATTATAACCAACTTTAGTGACCTAGTGACTAGGTGTCAATTTTGGACTCACAGATGATTATAGTGAACTCCCATTTAATGATTTGGTTTTCTACAAGGTGATTTAAAAACAATGTTCCAGTTTCAATCAAAATTAATTGTTCTACATTTTAAAAGTTATAAGCAGTCTGTGTAAATAACCTGTTATTTGATTTTTGGATTCCTTTTCTGTTTCAAGCAGTCTGGGTGCCAGCTATGGCTGGGAACATTGTATTGTGTTCTTGTATTGTGTTCTTGGCCTCAGTATCCACTCAGGTGTATAAATAGATACTGGCAAATTTAATGCTCGGGGTTAACCCTGCGATGGACTAGCATCCCATCCGGGAGCTAGTAGAAATACTTCTAGTCGCTTCTTGATACAGAAACTGGAATAAGCGCTGGCCTGAACGAGTGGTTGTGCAAAAAGTTTCACATAAAAATGACTTGATTTTCATGCGAATGAACATACAGGTGACATATATTTTTATACCAATAGTTTCGCATACAGACTCGTTTTGCCACAAAGGCAAAAGTAAACTTAGGATTGGGCTATTCATCCTCGAGCTAGCCCAGGCAGCCTTAAATTACAGTTCAAACAACTTTTTACTGTACACCAGTTTATCTCCAGCTATTTAATGTAAAAAGGAATTTGATGAAGCTGATGATGAGAGCCAATTGCTCTAAATTATTAAAATTTCTGCACAATCACTAGTTCACGTTGTGTTACTTAACCCTGTTCTTAAAAGTTATTTCGGTTTGAATAAAGTTAAATTCGTTTTTATTCCTTCAGCTTTTGCTATGCACTTTAGAAAATTTTACTTAGAAACACAAAATAAATTTGTTTCGTTTCTGGAGGGAATGTACAGCTTTAGTGGGTGTCCCGTGGTTTCGATACAAAGTGTTTTCGATACAAGTTGAAGTCGTTTCGATACACTTAGATACACATAGGCATAATAACAAACTTGAAATTCGACACTCCGTTGAAACAAGAGATACCCAAGCCTCCGAAACCAGAGAACGAGACCAGGTCAATCTTCATACAAAGTTTATTATTCGAGAAGAAAGAGTTTACTGCGAGGCATTTAACGCAATTGATATATCCAGAGCTCCACAAGGCTTCGCACTAGTTTGCTGAAGAGAAAAGTAGGACAAAGAACAATAAGCAACTGTTTGGGATAAATGGCCACAAATGTGACGATTTTATTTGAAAACATTTAAACTGAAACCTCTTCAGGAAATGTGGGGATATAAAAACGACACAAGCCACAGTAATGTGGCAACCCCACCAAGAAGCCAGTGGAGCTCTCGGAAGAAAAACAAAAGCGAGAGTGACGACGTAGCCCATGTCTAACCGACGTCAGTAAAACAAACCTAATAATTTACCTTAGCGACCATAAGACTGGTAAAACTTGAGAAATTGTTTAGGTTTGAATAAAGTTAAATTCGTTTCTATTCTTTCTCTTCCCGTGTACCTTAGAAAATTTCACTTAGAAACACTAAATGAATTTGTTTCGTTTCTAGAGGGAATGTACGGCTTTTGTCAGAACGACATCGTAATTATGAGACAGTGTCTTAAAGCTAAAGTAGTATTCCTGTACCGTTCTTTGCCCCTATTCGAATTGATCTTTTTTTATAGAAAAAAAAGGAACTGAAGACACCATTTTTGTTACGTAATTTTAAAGATATATTATCGTAAATTAATCTAACAAACGAGTGGAATCTAACCGCAACCAATTGGGAGTGAAAGCTTGGCGATCTTGACTCGAAATCCTTACCCAAGAACTAAAACATATTTCGAGCCGTATTGTTCTGTATGAAAAGGAAGACTTTCAAAAAGAGACTGTTACGTAAAGTTGCCAGGGGTTGGTGCATGAAATTACAGACGAGGATCATGACATGGTATCATGTAGACTAGTCTGCTTTTTCGATCTTCATGTACCTTCCTTTGCAAACAGACTTTGACGATGGGCGAAAGCTTCCTTTCGGACTAGCTCTCTGTTAGAACTGAATGTTATCTGTGACATAGCCTCCTTTTAAGAAGTCCTAAACGTGAAACAAATGCGTTAAAAATTGAGAGCTGTCATTTGGAAAAAGCAGTATAATTGAACTTATTTCATAATAGGCCCTTTGCAGCTGGGGTGACCGCAATTTTGATAGAAGTATTATACATTATGGGCTATAACCTAAAGTAATTCATAGTTGCAAAGAGCATATCAAAAATACCAGAAAGGCCAAGTTTGAGGTCCCCAGCATCACAGCGTAAGTTTGTACGTCACCTTGAATTTTTAGAAAATTTAGAGTACATCTATGGAAAATGTTGCTGAAGAGCAAGACCCAGCAACTTATTCCAGACAAATCTTCTTAATCTTTTTAAAATTAAAGTGTCATAAAATCTTATTCTTTAATAGCAGGAGCTTCAAACTTGGCGATTTTGATGTTTTCGACGTGCCTTTTTTCATTTCTAGTATTCTTGAAGCACATCCCATAATTTTGTGACAAGTAGTTTGCGCGAAGAGTTAGCTGCAAAGGGCCCATTGCAAAACCTTCGCATGCCCAAGTGCATTTATATGTAGCTTTAATTGCATTGTTTTAGTGTAAACTAGCAGCACAAGTATTGTTAAGTGTAAAAAATAATAATAAAATAATTCACAAAAAAAAAATAATAATAAGCAATATATCTGTCAAAAAGTAGCCGCTACTTAAAATAAGTGCGACCCCCAGTTTCAAACACTTGCCAAATTTTTGGGAATAGCCAAAATTCTTCCCATCTTGAAAGAAGCCCAAGTACTTCCTCGGATGCTTTCAAATTTTGGTAAAGCAAGCAATTTAGTTGTCCATTTTTTTTTACCTTCAAACTGTCGTATTTCTTAAACTGTATAAATTTTGGGCGGCTAGTCCAGTACGTGCGATCAAAACTGTATAAAATAACGGCAGGAAAACAACTTTGGGCGGCTAGTCCAGTACGTGCGATGGCAAGACAAAATATTTCTTTTTAATCCAGTCCATCTGAACTTTTTCTCAATTAGCCATCAAGGGAAATGAGCTCGAGGAATATGAGAAGCGCTATTATTTTATTACATGTTTTTGACTTTTTTCCTCGGTCTGGTTATTACGAAACATTTACTTTCGATATGAAAGCCAGCACAAATAGCGTGAGCAGCAGGCTCTCCAACGAAAAAAAAATTGAAAGAGAGAAGATCAGAAGGCGAAGTAACTTTTCTTGCATAATTTTTGCCAGAATGTTTCGTTGTCTCTTATGAAGAACGTGTTTAACTTTGTTTGTCACTATAACCTATACATATCAATCAGACAATTTTTTGGTTAAAAGTGTCGTCCGTTTGCTGAGATGCCAAAATTTGGAACTTGTGAAAATTTTGTCGAGGTTTTCTCCCCAAATATAAGAAAATATTTCAAAGTATCTTTTTTTTTTGGCTCAATCAGTAATGCTTTAATGCGCGCGATATTGTTTCAAACTAGCGTTTAAATCATTTTCCTTTACTTTCACTTCACTACAAAAAGTATCTCGCTTTTGTGTACTGAGTGAATACAGCTATTTCAATTAACGTTGTCGGATCAAATCATAAAGCTAGAAGACAAGACCGCATGGTTATATGAGGGATTTTCTTTTTTTTCTGAATAAATTCATCAAAACCAGGGGTGCTTTCCATTATGCCAAAGATTCTGAAAATTTCGGTCGGAATTCAAATGGAAAGGTCCGTTTCGGTTTCTTCTGACCGGAATATTCGGGATCACCTCTGGAGATGGTCGACATATTTCGTCAGAATATTCCGACCGAGATTCGCCGTTCCATTTTCGACAAACCGGTTCTTCGCCCTAATAAGGGAATTTAAAATGACAACAGCCATTTCCGGGAGCCATTTCTATTGGTTGGCCCGATTTAATCGGAAAATGTCGTTCCATTTTCCTCAGGTATTTCTGCTGATCTCTGACTGCTCAGTTTGGCATAATGGAAAGCACCCCAGGTATGCCTCGCCCGTACAGTGAAGATCTACGATGGCGAGCCATTTGGATGAAAGAAATTTTAGGATATCAAGTAGATGGGGTAGCAGCTGCTTTGAAGGTGTCACCGAAAACAATCAAGCAAATACCATCGGAAGACCGATAAACAGTGTGGCCATGCACCCTCGCGTGGAATTTTTGATTATGGAGGCAGTGCTTGAACACCCCAAAAAGACATTCTCAGAACTGAATTGCGCATGATGTGTACACTGAAACGGGATCAGCTTTTGCGTTAGAAAGTTTCTTCTATTATCTGAAACAAAATCGTTTTAGTCTAAAAAAGGTTTGTTTGAATTTTTCTGCTTCTGAATCGATTTTTAACGGCTTATAGAACGTACAATTACATGTAATCTGAAATTTTCTCTTTTTAATACTCAGCTCAACCAAATTGCCCTTCAGAGCCAAAACAACAGCTGTGCACGTGCGTTTTGAATCTCTGTACATTTCTTTGCCATCCTCTGCAAAACAATAGCGTGAAATGATTTTAAAGTCCTATGTATTTTGGAGAACGCGAATCGCAATGGCTAATTTTTGGTATCTTCTTTTGGAAATGATCGCTGTAGGTGCATGTTCAGCTTGAGCAAATTTTTATACCGATAGGCGTATTGAACAGATTTACGTAGTAACAACATTCAAAGGTAAAATATAAATTCATTTTTTTTACCAAGCGTCCTCCCTTGCCGTCGCCGTCGTCATTGTTAAAATTCGCTAATGGTATTCTTCACTACTGTATGAATAGAAGATTTTTTACTTTTCTAATCGGTAAAAGCCTGTAAAAGCGGCATAAGCAACACACACATACGTGTATGCACATGGAGCCCGTGAGTTTCGAGTGAGTTCACTGCTAATGACGTTATTAAAATAATTTGAAGAAACACATTGACGAAAATAATTCTTACAGTGTAAAATTGGGACAATGAGAATGTTTGATGTGACGCACGAGAATTAAATTTAAAGTTCCTCACCAACATCCTTGCCCAACAACGACGCACTTTAAACTCTGGGAGTTTATGATGTTGTTGCAACCTTGACAGGCGTGCTTCATAACTTGACGACGCTTCTTCTTCATCATCAGTCATAATCTCAAAACTGGGTCCGTGGTTAGCTACACAAAACAATGAATTGCTTAAGCCAGTTCCTGATCTTTACAAGCGGAATTAGAAAAGCTTGAATTCTAGCCGTCTTCTTGATTAACACACTCTCCTGAGTATGCAACCTGAGGAGACGGGGATGATATTCAGGATAAAAAAAAAATACCATACCTATTCTTTTCTTCCCCGATGTTCAGACGATTGAGTTATTGGCTTTACTTAAGTGTGGATCGACCCACAAAGTAATTATCCCCTTTTTCGCTAAGGGCAGTGCCTCGGCAAGTTGAACTTCCGAAGTAATGGAAAACTTCTTATTTCCTTCACCGATGTAACCAAAAGTAAAGTTACAATCTGCTGCTGGGTCGGAGTTCCTCTGTGTATCTCTCCAATAAGTAGGCTCTTAAACTAGTAACACTGTCAAACACGTTTCGAACGCAATACGAATCGTGCGAGTTTTTGTTTTTCTATTTTAAAACACGCAGGCAAATGTTTACAGTATTTACTTCAATCCTACCTGTCGCGCCTCCGAAAAAAAAACAATTAAGAACTACCCATACTACCTTTCGGTCTTGTCTTTAAATTTGACAACCTTAATTGAAATAGCTGTATGTCAAGCGTACAATTCAATTTAAGTTCACCGTCCGATAAGAACAATTTTGAGGTTTTCAAATAAATTTAAGAGAATAATGTATGGTTTACCAGACCACTTAGAAAAGTCTTAAAACAAACTTTCAAACGGAGATTAACTTACCGGACTGAAAAAGAGGCACAGAATTATCAAGCTTGAATTCACTGAAGCCAGGGAAAATAACTTCATGATTTCTCCGATTCTTGAAAAGCACGACTGAAAACCTTACAAGGGATCTAACAAATCGCTTATGCTCGAGACGAAGTCTAAAAACAAAATGACACAGTCCCTGAGTAATTACTTAAAGTCACTGAGTAAACGAACAAGAACTTTTTCGAACCGCACATTGTTTACAATTTTCCCTGAAGTGTGGTTCTAACAGCTATATACTGTTTTTTTGCCTCAAAGTTGCTGTATATATATCTTATATTTGTTTCTGAGCATTTATTCCAGAAAGTTTAATTTATTTGAAGTATTTTTTTCAGCTGTATTGCATCAGACTGTGTTCGCCTTTCGCGATCGATGATTAATTCAAAATTGGGCTATCGCGTTGAATATTCCATGTTTATACTCTACTTGATAAATTAGATGTTTTTGACATTTTTTCTCGGTCTGATTATTAGGAGACATTTGCTTTCGATATGAAAGCCAGCACAAATAGCGTAAGCGGCAGCCACTCGAACGAAAAAAAAATAAACTCGATGAAAGAAGAAAAGAAGGCGAATTTTTCTTGCATAATCTTTGCCTGAGATGTTTCGTTGTCTCTTGTGAACGTGTTTAACTTTGTTTCTGACTATAACGTATATATGTCAATCAGCCAATTTCTTTGCTTAAGCCGTTGGATGGAATGCCAAAATTTCGAACTTGCGTAGTTTATTCCAAGCTTTTACTCCCCAAAAATTAAAAAAAAGGATAATTCAAAATATTTTTTTTTGGCTTGCAGTGCGCTCGATATCGTTTCAAACTAGCGTTTAAATCAATTTCCTTTTATTTCACTTCACTTCAAAAAATATTTCGTTTTTTTAAAGCACTGAGTGAATATGTGAAGCGTACAATTCAGTTTTAAGTTCATCGTCCGATAGGAGCGGTTTTGAATTTGTTGAATTAATTTCAGAGAGTACTGTTAGTTTACCAGACCACTTACGAAAGTCTTATAACAAACTTTCAAACAGAGATTAACTTACCGGACTGAAAAAGAGGCACAGAATTATCAAGCTTGAATTCACTGAAGCGAGGGAAAAGAGCTTCGTGATTTCTCCGATTCTTGAAAAGCACGACTGAAAACCTTACAAAGGATCTAACAAATTGCTAATGCTCGAGACGAAGTCTAGAAGCAAAATGACACAGTCACAGAGTAATTACTCAAAGTCATTGAATAAACGAACAAAACGTTTTCGAACCGCACAGTGTTTACAATTTTCCCTGCGTGCGGTTCTAACAGCTATATACTGTGCTTTGCCTCAAAGTTGCTGTATATCTTATATTTGTGTCTGAGCACTTATTCCAGAAAGTTTAATTTATCTATTTATTTATATTTATTTTTTCAGCTATATTGTATCAGGCTGTGTTCGCCTTTCGCGATCGATAATTAATTCAACATTGCGCTATTATGTTAAATATTCCGTGTTTATAGTCTACTTGATTAAGAAAAATAATTAAGCCGACGATTTTTCAAGTTCAGTTTTGATTCACTAAAAAGAAAATTAACTGCCAAAGTTAAGTTTTATACAGCGAGACATAACCAATTTTACTAGTTTCATTCAGTAAGGGTAAAAATAGCATTTAGTCTGAATTCTTGGAAATGCGTGTCGCTAAATCAGAGCCTAATCAAGCAACCGAGTAGCAACAGATGATCGATCACAAAGCTTTTGAAATTATATCCACTTCACCGCCAAACCAGCAATGGCGTGCCTAGGCAACTGGGAAAGTAAAAATTATAGAACGGTCAGCAAAAAAGCTTCATTTACCTAAGCTTAATGAAATTAATTTTATTTTATAGTTACTTCGCGAAAATTGATTTTGAAACCTGTAAGTGATTTTACGCAACTGCTGTTGATTTTTTTTTTATATAGTGTAATTGTGTCTCGCCATGTTTACTCCTTGCAACCCACTGCGCGAGAAAAATGAACCTTGGTTTGTTTTGTTTGAGTTTACTCTGAATATGTTAAATCGGCCTCACTATCAAAGTAGCAGGGATTTCTCTTAAAGTGCCACAGCGACGAAATTTCACATTTCTTTTTCCCACTTTTTTTTATACAGAATAACTTATCATCATGTACGATTTCCTTTCGTCCAAAAAGGAAATATTAAAATGACTCCCTTCATTAAAATTTCGCCGCTCCAAAAGTGAAAATTTTCGTCCACCATTACTCGAAACTGGTTCCACTTGAGCCCGCTATTTTCACAGCGGCATCTCTACTTGTGGCGTCATATTCCTAACACGAGATTGATTTACCTTTGATCGCGGTTGATATCAGTCGTGTTTTTATCTTAGTATTAGCAAAATATCAGTCGATTCAGAAGTTCATTTTGGGTAAAGTTTGTCTGGAAGCAGTAGTAAAGGTTGCTCTGAGTGTTCAGAGGCTAGCTTCTGCTCGGCAAGTGAAGATTTCCAATCATACGATGATAGTGCCGAGCCAGATTGCCACCGAAGAAGCCACCTAGTACGCTGGACAAATAGCTGTAAAGGAAGAAGAAGAGTCTGAGGACATGCTTCTAAGTCGATTTGCTGACGAGACAGATCTACCAGACTGGTATTTTATTTGGTTTCTTCGTTTCGATTCTTTCTGCTTTTATCAATGCGTCTATTTTTGTAAAAGAGCTCAGTAATGAAAACTCCAAGCAGTTTGTTTCGAAGGAAGTTATGTTGGATTCGATCTGTCACCGCTTTTGAAAATGTCTGTTTCGTAGATATTGCACGATGAAAATTTCTGTAATTTGGTCAATTACCAAAAATAATGAAAAAAAGATCGAAGTGGTAGTTTTAGTTCTTCAGGTATTTCAAGTTTATTTATATATATTTTTGGTGTCAATTAACTATTAATGTTATTTTGAATTTAAGCTTACCCATACATGTACATGTAAGGTTATGGCTATAGGTAGTAGTTAGACCATTGGGTTTCCCCGTGGGACAAAGGGCGGAGGATGGTTATAGGTGCAAGTGTATAAATTGTTCGTTGGAGGTTGTTGTCCAGCATGAAGAATGTAGATGTTGCATGGAGGTTGATAGATGTCATGAAAGAATGGGAGAAGTTGAAAAAGATGATTAGTAGGTTACTTTCGCATCCAGGTTTTGAAAGTGTGTCTGAGTAGTTGGGCTTTGGCTACTGCAGCAATAGGGCTTGAAACGAAAGAAAAATCAAAGGGTTTACCACATTGACCACATTGTTTGCTGAAGGCAACACCACAGCCACCTGAGACGGTGGGAAACCCCCAAAATTTGGAATTTTAGAGGGGTAAAAGCAGAGTCCCCCTTCCTTTTTATCTCATTCCCAAATTAATGTTAATTTTGGCCAAAGCAATTTCACTGACAGAAAATTCAGACCCCTTTTGCCAATAGCAGACTTTTCATCTTGACTTCCATTACCATAAAGACGAAAACTGTTGGGGACTGCACATCACTAGCTAGTGATGGAAAGGTTTCATTAAGTCGAAAGCTGTAGCCAAAGTCAAAAAGGTTAATTTTAGACCCTAAACAGCCAAAAATATGTAGGGTGTGCTTGCGTACAGTTGCATGGATTCCTTAGAGATCAGCAATGAAATTGGCTTTTATAGACTAGTAATGAACAAATCCTATCAGAACTTCCAACTGGCTAAAGCACCAGAAATTAAATATATTCCTTGGGGAGTGTACTGCATGCTACTCAGGGTCTCCTCAGTACACAACAGCAACTCAATGACATTAACACTGACTGTGTGACTGATTGTATTCCGAAATATCAAACTCATTGATAAAAATGAGAGAATGTCACAGTATTCTCTGTTTTCTGTTTAGTCCTCCTGTTAAAAATACATCTAATTGCAATATCAACAAGGCCTGGATGAATTTAACGAGAAAAATAAAGGGAAATAAGAATTAAGCAACACTGATCAGGGTTTGCATGGGTAATGGAAACATGGGAAGTCCTGGAATTATAAATCTTCTTTTTCCAGGCCTAAAAAGTCATGGAATTTTTAAAACTCTATAGGTAACACAGTAAGGGATTATTTTAAAGATACTGTCACCCCTCATTTCTTGAATGTTGCAATTAGGTGTATAGTTTTGATTAAAACTGCATTTTCTTAAGCTAGACACCCCTCCCCTCCCTCATTGTTGTTGCATGATAAAATGGCTTAACCTTGCCCCCTTAAAAATCCAAACAATCCACATTACCTGTAAAATTACGCATGTGTCCAACATAATTATCAAGGTGCACAAGGTGAGGACTAGGAAACTGACGCTTAGGAAACTGAGTTGAAACTGCCATTTTATTCAAACAGATTTCGCAATGGGTACAAAACTGGGACATTTGAGCTTATTTTAGGCAAAACGCTCTAACGAAAACGAGTTTCGCTCACAACATTGTCTCTATCCAGCGAAATGAACAGCAATTACCAGATTACATAACGTGAAGGGCGCCTTCATCTAAAAACCCATTAAATTACCGAGTGGCCAGCTTCTGGGGATGAAACTTCTGGTGACTGTGAGAAATGTTACAGTTCATTTATGATCTCTATGGAAAGTAGACATAGATATGGATATAGAAACCTGTGTTTGAGGAAAAAAAAACAGTAAATTATTTTCGGTTGAAAACCATTCAAAGGCTCTTAGGTAAACCAGTGTGCCACATGACTGGAATAAACAGAAGGTATCAAAAACTAAAATACAATAGCGCGATGATATGAACAATACTAAAATTGATGAGTTACTTGAAGATATATTTACAAATCGCAGATGTGTCTGGACCTTAACATATAGGATACTTCTACGAAAAACTGAAAAAAACTTCATGGTTGACACAATACTGAAGCTTAGATAAAATTAACAAGGCTTACCTTGCGGTGTTGTTGTTTGTTTCCCTGACTCGGTCTTCCATATTGTAGGAATTGAGCCAAGAATAAGCCGACGACGACAACCTTCTATATAAAACGCTCTTGAAAAACATTCCTCCGCGAAATGGACTGACAACCGCCACAAACTTTCCGCTCGGGTTGAAGTTCGCGCGGTGAGTGTGCACGAATCTCAACCACTTTTCTCGCTCACTTTTTAATCGTAGGACTAAAATGAGCGGAAATACCTGTATTCATATCTGATCTATTGCTGCATCCGTGTACTACACATTGATCGGGCACGATTCGATTCGAATAGAGCGCTAGATTCACGTTGCGAAGCCAGTTAACTGCGAACTTCATAGAGATGTTATAACAAAATTCGCCATGTGAGCCAAGTTGGTTAGGAGTATGACGTCACAAAGCAGCAAGGCTTTTTGGGTTGCAGGAACATGATTTGATAATGGCGGACGAAAAATTCTCGGAAAAAAAACGTAAAAAAAGACATCTTCCCGTGCTTGTTGGACAAAACGGCTTGGACAGGTGAGCAAGTACCACTTAAAGATTCAGAAAATGCAAAAACAATGACTTCCAAAAATTTCGTCGCAGTGGCACTTTAAGTGTTGGATATTAGTGGCGTTTGCAAGTGAATCAGCTCTCAACGCGTACAAAGAGATCTGTTACTGGTACATTCGAATTATATTAAATGCATGGGATTTTCTTTTTTTTTTTTCAGGCTTTAATTTGACAACCGCTGAAGTTCTAGGTATGTAAATACGATGATTAATCATGGTAATCATCTTATTTCGTAGTTCAAATATATGATCTTTCATATATTCAATTGTGTTCTTCGCCATTTCAAGTAAGGGTATATTACCAACTCACAAAGTTGCCATCTCCTTGTCGGCTTGATAGGTCAGTTGATAGAGCGCTGCACTGGTATCGCAGAGGTCATAGGTTCGAATCCCGTGTAGGACTGAATTTTAATTTCTTTCAGGTTTAATTTTACAATTGCTTAAGTTGTGTGCATTTTGCCGTAATGATCAAAGATGTCTTTACATCTTTCTCCGCAGTTTAGTTTTATGATCATTCTTATATTCACTTGAAAATGGGTCTGCGGTTGTGTCTCGGAGCTCCGATTTAAATTAGTTTTTATCGGAAAAATAGTGCATGGAGCCATTCTACTCGTGATAGTTTTGTTATTTATCTGCGAGTTGTTCAAATGTTATCGTGGGAGTTTAAATTTCATGGAAACTTGGGCTTAAAGGTAACATTAAGTTTTATGCTCTGCTTTATTATAGGTTTATAAACCTTAGTAGCTCGTAGCTAGGAAAGCTATTCTGGGCGAGCCACTATTCTTTAAGAGTGCTCACTCTAAACAAAAGGGAAAAGAAGAGCAAAGAAAGAAATTAAACAATTTTGAAAATATACAAAATTAAATTAGCTAATTTTACGTAATAGATGATATAGTTCAAGTAGCGAAATATGGTTGACATTAAAACGAGGAAGCCATCGGCGTTCTAAGAGGAGCTCTTCCTGACTAGGCCATTTAGGTTTTTACTGTTGATTTACTAGGGAAAAAATGAAACTGTTTCTTTTCTTCTACACGTTTATTTGTTATTTTTTAAACTAGGATTGGCTTATACAGTGAATAATTGTCGTGCTAAACAGCAATCCCGGCTTAAGTTTATTTACTACACGATACAGCTTGTTACTTTCGACAACCGGTTATGTGAGGAAGCTGTTCAAGTATGCTTGGTTGATGTGCCAGTTGCTCATTCTTTAAGGACATAAATCTCCAAAGTAGCTTGACCAGAATTGGACATAGAGCCGTGAAATTTCAGACCAGAACCGAGGGATCTCTCGTGCCAACCATTTGCCCTGAAGGGGTTTGCCTTATAATACAAATCTTTGTACTGATCATAGTCGGCCCTTTTGTTTCCAGGGTAAAGCTTAGCATTCCACCAGTTTTCGTACCAGTTGTAATCAAACGGAACAGAGAACATCACTGAAAGTGTTTTGTCGATGTCTGGAATGTAGTAGGCCAGGACTCCGACTGCTCCCGTTGCGACTGGTCCAGACGTTTTGCGAGGTCCATAAAGTACGGCATGCGCTGTGAAAACATTAAGAGAAACAAACAAATTAAACAATTAGCAGTTATTGTACTCGGTTGTCGTAAAATATCGTCACTTTGAGTGGTGAGGTAATTGATTTTTGTGACAGTGACAATTCACGATATTAATTACAATAACTATTTTCAATAAGTATTTTATATTTTTCTTTTCTTATCAT
>JAHPZR010005016.1:20000-25000 GCA_019787425.1 Platygyra sinensis
GACAAGAAGTTCAACAGGTTTCCCAAAAGTTGCTTCAACTACGATTTTGATAAATGTTGGAAACAAGCTAATGATTGCAGTGTTAAGGACACAATTTAAAGATAGAAAATAAAAAAAAAATTGACTTACCCTCTTTCACGCTGTATAGGCATATATTTCTGTATAACCCGATAAGTCTCTGTTTTTTTTATATTTAAGGTAGACGGCCAGGCTCCCTTGCGGGAAGTGCAATGCCCGCCGACTGACAGTCTCATCCACAACGAGGACTATACTAGGCCAACGTTAATGGGTCTACCTAAGGTAGGGAACACCTCCATACGGAGCCAGTTCGCCAACTTCGCCAGGGAATCGAACCCTGCCTACCTGTAAGCAAAAATTCCCTAACCCAAACCCAAGACATAACAAGACAACGACACAGACAAATACACGACAGAACAACAAGGCTAAGACAAGCAAAATGTGCAGTACACCTAAGGAGACCGGCACCAAACACAACAACAAAAACAAGCTACAGACTAACAGTGAGCTGACCAGCAGCAACCGAAGCAACCACACCACGCGCACCCCATTGACGGTGGAAGTAACGCTGGCGACGCGCAGACCTGAAACGCTTAAAGAACAATGGGAGATTGAACTTTACACGAGCCCTTACTTTAAAAACCACAGAAGTAGCACCCGGGGGAACATCACGAAAACGAAAATCGTTCCGGGACTGCCAGATAACAAACTTACAAACATTCAAAAGGTAAGCAAAAATACGGGGAGTAGCACGCAACTCATCAGGACTGAAACCAAAAAGAACATGACGACAAAGAATAACAGGACACATCGGAGAAAAAGAAAACATGAGAGACTGAAGCCAACACAAGACACTCTGAGCAAGAGGGCAGGAGAAGAAAAGATGCTCAAGGGACTCAACAGGAGAACCACAAAAGCACGACGGATCAACAGCCATTCCAAAGGATACAAGACGCTGGGCAGTGTAAAGGACCCCATGGGCAATCTTCCAGTTCAAATCGATAACTTGACGGTCTAAGTCAAAAAAGAAAAGTGAGCGCCACGTAGTAGACCAATAAAGGACACCAAACGTAGACGCAAACTTCATGACGCAATGCGGCTGGACAACATTCTCAGAAAGAAGATATAAATAACAGGACTTAGTGGACATACTAGACACAGGAGAGCAAAAATGGGGACACAAAGAACCAAAAACCAAGGAACGACGGGACACGGAGAAAGAGCCATCAAGACCACGCCACGCAATCAGAAGTGACTTATAGAAAGGTGGCAGACAACTAGGGGAAAAAGAAAAAGGATCAGAAAAAACCTCAAAAGGCGAAGAATCAAAACAAGATTTAAACCAAAAGGACATGAAAGCTACCCAGCCTGAGGGGAGGAAGCAAAACGCTTAACCCACTGACTGAGCAGGGACCAGACCTTAAATTTAACATCAACAACTGAAAAACCACCAAGCAAAGAAGGCTGTATGACTACTGAACGAGAGACGAGGTCACGCTTGCCACTCTAGAAAAAGGAGAACACTAGGGTAGATAGCTCTTTCAGGACCCAAGGGGGCATGTGAATAAGGGAGGCCACATACCAGATCCGAGAAAGAGCTAAGGCATTAATGACAAGTGACTTGCCACGAAAGGACAGAGAACGAGCACGCCAGGACTTGAGAACATTATCCACCGCAGTGATACGAGGGCGCCAGTTATCCTCCTCCAGATCACCGATGCCAACAAATACGCCAAGGGCTTTAATTTTGACAGAGTTCCAATCCAAGGCGAAAGGAGGGTCCGTGCGACCAGACCAACCGCCAAGCCAGAGACCCTTGGACTTGGACTGGTTGAGTCTAGAGCCAGAGGCCTTCTCAAAAAGAGAATAGACCTCGAACGAAGCGTTGATGGCCCTATCCGACAGCAGGATCAATGAAGTATCGTCCGCATACTGCGAAATGGGGGAACAAAGGTGCAAAACCAGGGAGACAAAGACCAGAAATGTGGGGGTTACAGCGAATGTTGACGGCCAAGACCTCAGAAACAAGCACATACAAGAGAGGAGACAGGGGGCAACCCTGCCTAACACCACGAGAAAGATTGAAAAAGGACGACAGGTAACCATTGACATTGACAGCACTTTGAACACGGAAGTAAAAAAGGTCAACCCAAGAGATGAAGGACGGACCGAAACCCATCGCGGACAATGTGGAACGCATGAACCCCCAATCCACACGATCAAAGGCTTTCTCCTGATCGAGGGAAAGAATGGCAACAGGGGTACCCGAAGACGAGGCATACTGAACCACATCCCACAGCAGGGCAACGTTCTCACCAATGAACCTGCCAGGAACCCCACAAGTCTGGTCTTTGTCTACAACGAGGTGGATGACTTTTAACAGACGGCCCGCTATGACGCGGGCAGCAAGCTTGTAATCAACGTTGAGGAGGGTGATTGGACGCCAATTGCGAGGGTCCAAACGATCACCCTTCTTAAAAGTCAAGGAGATGACTCCCCTGCGCTGAGAGAGGGAGAGACTGAACCAGAGTCAAGGCACGAATTAAGAACAGACACGAGATCACTACGAAGGACACTCCAGAATTTCAGGAAGAACTCCATAGGCAGGCCATCAAGACCTGGAGCCTTACGCCTCGCCATACCCTGAAGGGCCAAAAGACATTCATCAGCAGTGAGGTGACCCTCACACTGAGACGCCTGAACAGGAGACAAAGCAGATGACAAGTTGGCAAGAAGAGAGGCCTGAACAGAAGGATCCGTGGCCTCGGCAGTGAAAAGAGAGCTATAGAAGGAGGCAAAGGAGCGACACAAATCAGAAGGAGAGGACACGATAGAACCGTCACTCTCTCTCAGCGCAGAGATCCACCGGTCAGCAGCATTTTTCTTCTCTAAACGGGAAAAAATACGCGGAGGAAGTTTCACCTTCTTCAACCCAACGAATCCGGGAGCGAACCTGCGCTCCCTTAGCAGCTTCAAGGTCAAATTTGGCCAGCTGAGACAAAACCCCCTGATAAGGGGCAAGGCAAGAGACAGAGCCAGCGTCAATTTTGGTTTTAAGATGTTGAGCGAGGCGAACAAGAAGGTCTCTATTTTTGGAACGGGCGGCAGATCTGCCGCAACAATAGCGAATAGTAGCCCCCTTGATCAGGCTTTTACCCTTCTCCCACCACTTGGCCAGAGATGGGAAGCGGGGGATAGAAGCCCGCCATGACCCCCAGAGCTCAGTTATGAGGTTGACATATTCAGCATCCTCGAGGATGGAGGTATTCAGCTTCCAAAGACCTGGACCAGGGGGAACAACGTCAGGGACATCCACAGACAAAAAGACAGCACAATGATCGGAGAAGGGACAAGGGACAATTTCACAAGACGAAACGGAAGGAACCCAGACATAAGGGACACCGACAAGATCAATACGCGACGCTAGAGCACCATTCCACCTGGTCCAGGTGAAGCCACAAACATTCGGGTGTAAGTACCTCCAGGTGTCAACAACACAGCACGAGTCAAAGAGATTCGACAGTGAGGAACAGCTTTCCCGAGACGAATCGGAGGGATCAGAGCCAAGACGATCAAGGGCGCGATCAAAAACAGAGTTAAAGTCCCCAGCAAGGACAGTAGGTATCGAGGGATCAATCTCAGAATGAAGGTCATCAAGAAAAAGATCCCGAGCAGGGTTGCGGTTAGGACCATAGATACAGCACACACGGAACAATTTGGCAAAATACTGAAATTCACATTGCACAAAACGACCATCAGAGTCACACCACGAGTTAACTAGAGACAGAGAAGGACGAAACAAGACAATACAGCCACAAGAATGAGCAGAGCCACCAGACACAATACAGTCAAAACCAGAGGACCGAAACCACAAAGAACACTCAGCCTGCGAAACGCAATGCGTTTCCTGGAGGCAGATAATGTCAATACTCACAGAAAGAGACCGCAACCACTGCAAGAGACCATTCCTTTTGGATTGATCCCTGATACCATTACAATTTAGGGAGAGGATGGACAGCGCCATGATGAAAAATAAATAACAATTGAAAGTGAAATCACATTTTGGCTGGCTGGGGACCGTTCTTGACATTGGGAGCTTGCGAGTCGGACGAGGAAAAGTCATCAATGCTATCGCTGGACGAATCACTGACCACAGGTTTTTTGACCTTACTTTTGGGGCCACATTTAGAGCTACCACCGTTTTGGGGGGCCTCAGTGGAAGGCTGGGCTGACAGAAGGGGTTCCTCAACATCATCATCGCTGCTGTCGTCAGACGACACGTCAACGATAGACCGTTTGAGACCAGAGCTCTCAGACATCTCGAAGTCCAACAAGGGATCACCATCAGAGGGACAAAAAGGGGCATCATCCGGTGAAATTATGGAACCATAACAATTAACATTACCATTACCTACAGTATTTTCACTTACATTACTTTCACTTAAATTACCTACATTACTTTCACTTACATTACCTACATTACTTTCATTTAAATTATTAACACCATTATAATCACTAGTAATAGGAATTTGGCTGCATGATAATTCACCACCGGATGATGCCACACCCGGTCCACAATTTGGTGGAAATGATGCGCTAATTTGATTGCAAGGAAATTCACCACCGGAGGACGCCGCAACCGGTCCACAATTTAGTAAAATTGACTGGCTGTTGGACTGAGAGGCGATCTCGTCCAACTGGTTGAAGCGCTCATCAACCACCAGGGAGTGAGGGGCACTCCCACTAGCACCACCCGCCACTGAGACTCCACTACCAGCAATAGGGCCCGCAATAACTGGAGGAACAGGAGACTCTTTGAGGACAGCCTCAGTAACAGAAGCCGCCTCAGCCAGACTACCACCACCACTAAGAGGCCCAAAGCCCTGGTCAAGGTCATCAGCGTGAACCAAAGGGGGCACACCATTGCCAGTATGAGGATGAACCTCAGCGGCAGGCGGAGGAGCGGAAGGCCCCGTGTGATT
>JAHPZR010005016.1:32500-35000 GCA_019787425.1 Platygyra sinensis
TTGCTGTGATGGAAACAGCCTTCAAGGATGTCATATAGTCTTTCTTTTTATCATGTTTTTTCGTCTTCTTTCTTTTGTTTTCATTTCTAGATACCTAAAAATGCATGAGATGAACAAGAACACTCAATTTGTGTATGAATTTATTTTGATTTAGTACAGGAAGGTTGCAGATAACATTAAAAGTATTATCTGCTTAACATTATTTGCAGCTAACAAAGTAAATTCAAAATAAGCCTGAAGGTAAAGGTTTCAGCTCCAATAATGTCGTTATCCTAATAACAGAAACATAAGTGACTTTGAGCTTATTTTGAGTTAATTGGTATCATTATGTTTTTTATACAACCAGTGCCAGTAATTTCTATCAACAAACTTTATATAATAAGCTTAGGAGGAACACATACAGTATATACATGTGTACATATTGAAAAGAAACTGGCACAAAAAATAACCTTTTCTTTTGGTAATCTGGAGAATTTCGTTTCCGCATGTCTTCATCAAATTGTTCTTGACGTTGAATGACATACTCGATGGCTTTCTTTGGCATTGGCATTGAAAGTAGCTGGAACAAGAGAACTATCCATATTGGGCCAATGCAGCAAATGTAAGCTCAAATCATGAGTTGTTCTGTATTCCATTTTAGGAAAAAAGGTTATCTTACAAATCTACATGCACTGTCATGCATGGCTACTCTAGGTGTTACTGACGGGAAATGTAGTAGTTTATATAATAATGCAAGTTATTCTTCCATTTTGATTGGTTCTCGAATATGATCTATTAGAGGACAGATGCATACAAAGTTTTTCCCTCTGCCGCTTTAAAATGGCCGAAAGTTTTGAGAATTAAGATAATATTTTACGTGACTCGGCAAAAGATAAGGTACAAAAAGAGTCTTGCTGAGACATTAAACAGGTTCGAGAAGCCAGAAAACGAAAGATAAAGTCATTTCTTTTAGAAAATGATACAGAAATAATTTTCGAGCCGTTTCAGCACAGTCAAGCGAGACTAAACCAAGCACAAACTTGGTATTGTAAAGCCGAGAACCACTGCTTTATCTCAAATTTAACAAACCCAATAAACAAAATGTTTCTGAGATTAATTTATTTCAAATATTTAACTTTTCCCAGTGTCAAAACAACTGTTGACGCACTGACTGATGTCAGGAATGAAACATCAAAACATCACTTCTTACAATCGGTAAAATAAGTACATAACCTTGCTTTCCGATGCGAATGTTCCTGTCCGTTTCAGGGCACAGCAGCGAGCTAAGTATAACTAATCACAGTCCACGGTCAACAGTATAGCAGCTAAAATGTGTCTCCGACACTATATCAAGCTGATTTGAGAATAACCAACCACAGAAGACAAAAATCTCCACCGTCATTTACGCTCTTTTCATTCAAAACTCGAATCAAATGGCCTCTAGGTTGACCGCAACCACAAGCTTACTAAGGGTATTTTTTCAACTCCTGTAATTTTCGGTCGAGTCAGGTTTGACAGTGGGGTGATTTTTCTCGACCATTCACAATTCCTTGCTACGCATAGTAACCATTGAAATTGCTTCATTTTGTATAGATCATAGATCACGTCAAATGACTTTTTTTGTGTTTGCCAAATTGGCAAGGGCGGGACAAAGGCCGGCTTTCGCGTATGTTAAAATATCTTGAAATAAAAAAAAAAAGATTTATCTCTAGCAGTTTGTTTTGTTATGATATAAAACAAATAGATTCCATGTAGCCGTGCGTCTGTTCAGTAATAGATCACAGAAGACGTCAAAATGTGGTAAGAACAACAGTGACACATTCGGCTACGCCTGGCCATGGCGTGCCACTTTTTTGTTCTTACCACATTTTGACGTCATCTGGGATCCATTACAGAACAGACGCACGGCTACATGGAATCTATTTGTTTTGTATCATAACAAAACAAACTGCTAGAGATTGCCTTTCCATGTAGTGTTGGTAGTAGTAATTCATGATTGTCTGATGAGTAGACCTCTTCGCACTTTGTTAGCTTTTTAAGCACTTTTTGGCATTTTGAACCATGCCTTCTGACATTCTTTTGCACTTTGGCAAACCTGAATGCTCTTGCGCTGTGAATTATAAGTGTTCATCATTAATTTTTTACAATTGTTTATTGCCTAAAAGTCCTTTTCATCATTCTTTACTGCTCATTTCTTGAGTACAGTTGATTCAGTAACTAAACGAGTAGGCTGTTTCCTCGGGGGTCCGCATCTTGTTGACCATTAGACCCGTAGCCCTTGAGGGCGAAGGGTCTAATTGTTTTAGTATCACCCAACTAGTCGGACAGAAAAGGCAATATTAAAGTTGGCAAATGCAAGTTGAAGAAATATTTATTTGGGAAAAAAAAAAGAAAGAAAAACCTGCGAATTACGCTACTCGATGACTTTTCCCAATAATTCCCTAGTAGCGTAGCCAATCAAAATGCAGGGTTTGCATTAGTCCACTAGTTGGGTGATACTAAAATTCATTATTATATGGAG
>JAHPZR010005016.1:42500-44457 GCA_019787425.1 Platygyra sinensis
GTGAAATGTTCAGAGAGCTGTAAACCCGGCATGCCCAATCGATGAAAACCAATAATCAATATAATCAATATCAATCAATATAAGCGATATTAATTAATCAATTAATATCGAAATCGATGAAAATCGATCACCAAGAAAATTGTGAGTATCAATTTTCATCGATTTGCAACAACTGCCATCGATTTTCATTGCTATTATCGATTTTTCTTGTTTCGTTTTAATTTCAATGAAAAACATAATGCACAAGAGATTAGCTTTATTTGCGATAAAAGAAAAGGAATTCAAAGAATTTAACTTTTCATTGTTGGAGCCCATTTTCTTTTGATTAAATTGCTTTCTTGACCGTGTCAATTTAATTTTTTAACTCTGTAAAACGGTAGCCTCCTACGCAGACATTCTTTGGGCTCGTCACGCAATCTTCCTCCCCCACGAAGTCTGCTGAAACGAACGGGTTGTTTAATTAGACCAATCACAGCGCACTGCCCGATCAAGGCAGCGAACTTTGAACCTTGGTAAATTTTCGCACGCGAAGTTGTAAGAAACTAAATAGGGGATATTTGCGTGGCCTTCCAACGGGTTTGCGAGACTTTCAAAATCGTCGATTTGAATCCTTTTCAGCGAGAAGCTATGGAATATTTTGTGAAGAAAAAGGTGGACGTCTTCATTAATCTACCGACTGGGAACGGGAAGGCGCTTATTTATCAAGCTGATGATTGTGAATAAAAGACAGGCCAAACACGACTCCTACAGTTCGTGGCATTTGTACATTTGCCGTTTATTTTTCGGTCTTTGGACCTCTGTGTCGCTTCACTCTTGTTTATGAAGGGCATTTCGTGTTCGTGGACAAATATGATACTTGTCAGTGATAAGAATCTACCGACTGTACTTGCAAACAGTTCTAATCATAGCCGGGCCCGTCACAATGTAGGTGTAGAATGCGAGTAAGCAACACGTTTAGAGTAAATGTCATATTTTGTCCCTTAAAAGCAAATACTTGGAGACTTAAAAACAAATCGTGCAATAGAAATGAGCCAAGACAATACACTAACACATGGCAAATTATAGAGGTGTCAAACTCAACGAAGCAACACGCAGATAACAACGGAAATCATGCAGGCCTATGCCTTCGCACGATTCAGTTAACGGCTCTAGTTTTCTCCTAATTACACAATATGGGTTGCTGGACGAAAACACACTCAAGTCTATTTCCACAGCGCATTCAATTAAGTGTGCGATGTCCACTGAACTCTTGCCAAACACTCTTATTCTCGCCTGAGGGATTAACGGAAAACTGCATAGAAGACAGTTGTTTCCGACGATTTTTTCGGAGTTTCTTCCATACACGAAGCAAGGATTTGGAATCTGTTTTCCGTGAGTAATAAGAAACGTGGGAAAATTAATCACCCTCTTGGGGGTTGTTCTATCACAGCTTATGATTGGCTTTCTATTGAACAATAACCAAGCGTCGATTGGCTCTTCGGTGATCTCCACGTGCTCTCTGGCTGATCTTTTTGAACAAAGGGTAAGGAATGTGCCCATTCGTTTCAGCAGACGTTCGTGGGGGAGGAAGATTGCGTGACGAGCCCAAAGAATGTCTGCGAGGAGGCTAGTGAAAACGGTAGCATCACAAGATAATATTAAACTATTTAACGTCTCAACAACAACGTTACAACAATAAAAGTTTATTGCATTCATAAAGCCACTTGAACGTCAATAAAGTTTACGGTGACTTTTTTACTGGAGCTACTGATCGGGTAGCTAATAGCACAGTCAGGGCTCGATAGACTAACTTTTCAGCTTGCTAGCCAGTGGCTAGTGACAGGTTTGATTCACTAGCCAAAACAAATTTTTCACTAGCCAGATACTCTAATATCCATCATCGCTTGAAGTCAAGTAAATGCTAGCCTGTGTGTAGCCTGCAGTGTGTTTTGAATGAACAACTACAATCAAAGCTTTT
>JAHPZR010005017.1:5000-13945 GCA_019787425.1 Platygyra sinensis
AGCATCGTGCATTGTAGCCGAAGCGTTGTTGGAATAGTGACCTCTTGTTAGATAAAACCTATCGAACATGACTTCTAACTTCTTTTCGTCCCCGCGCGCTCGGATAATAATTTTGCTAGCCTGGTCAACGCTCCAATTGACATTTTTTTTCCACTTCTGGGGAAATCCACTCAATAACTCGAATCCATTGTTTTTCGCTAAAGTGGCGTATTCCAAGGGTCTCCATGGCATGATCGTAGTCCTTATAATACTCGTCCCAAACAATAAATTCTAGAAGGATGTAGTTCGTCAAGTAAGTTTTTGGTGTTGTTCGAGTCGTGGTCCTCTCCCTCTCCCACATAGGTTTTTTGACGTAAAAAGTTTTTACGAAATCTTTCACCGTCTCTTAATTGATATCACAAAATCTCGCTAGAACACTTCTGGTATTAACTCCCAACATGTTGTTTTCGTGCGGAGATCGGGCGACCTCGTAAGCGCAAGATAAACTGCAAACAGGGGAGGTGTTTGTAAAGTTTTGTAGTGTCAAAAAACCTATGTGGGGGATGGAGGGGAGCAACGAGTGCGCGCTGGATGACGTGTTTGGGATTTAGGTAACGTTACGATCATGTTGCGAAAAGCGAATTAAGACAAAACTTTGCAAAAGTCGCTAAAATTCTCCGACTGTCGCAAAAGTATTCGAAAGACAAAGTCGGCCAAGTTGTAGAAAAACCTTCCGACCTCATTTTGTGTTTGTTTGGTTTCGTGAAAGCAACGAAATTTAGAGATTCGAGCCAATACTCGCAGTGCGTTCGAAGTGTTTTGACAAAGAGTTGCCTCCCTTGTCAAATGTTATACAAAGCAAAAATTTTTTTTGCCTGAGCGCGGAAAGGCCTAGGTACGAGTTTAGCGCTACAGTGTTTTGCAGGATTTGTAAACAGCAGTTGTCCCAGTAAAATCTCGTGAGCTAAGAGATGACAACATGAGACAAAGGTAAACTATTCATTATTTTCGTTCTTTTATTTACTCTATCCCTACTCAGCAAGATTGTGTGCTCCCTGTGCAGAGACTGCTCACTGCGGTGTCCAGAAATGGCCATTATGTGGCGGTTTGAAATCCCGGCTTTGGACCAGAGAGTGATGGCAGTAGCTTTTACGCAATGGTTTGTCTAGATTTTGAAAAAACGTGCTTCTTCGCTGATGGTCTTCATCATTTTAGCGAAGCTGTTTATTCCAAGCGGTCGTGCTTAGTACCAAACGGCACCTAGAGCAATGCAATTTTTCTTGGGATACTGAAAAAACACAGAACACTTTGGATTGACCTTCTGGACAATTTAAGGGCCTTGTAGCCGTCACCTTGGTCTTCGATCTCATACATTCTGGCTTCTTTTTCCGTTAGTCCTCTGGGATGATTCTTCGATAATTCATCATAACTCATGGTTGCGTAATTTCTTCCAGCCGCATCGGTTTCAAACTTGAAGCTGTTCGTTGTCAAGTTTCTTTGCCCTTCAAGGCCCCTTCTCCAGAAAAACAGGACGACATGAAACCAAACGTTTCTCAGCAAGGAAAGCGGTGACGACAAGGACAACACTTCACTTGATTTCAGCTTCTGGAGGTCTTCTTCCTCGATAGCAGGTTTGTGCGAGACATTTTCTTTGCCGCTTCGTTTTAGATTTTTCATTTGCGCATCTAGCATTAGTTTTGATCTTGCAAATCTTGGGTCACTTTAAATTTGTAGGCCTCTGCTAAATGGTGGGGCATTGAGGAATCTTTCTATCGAATGACGAAATCCCAGCACGGTAGATTAGTATTTTCCTGCGTTTGACTGTGGAATTAGCAGGAAAATATGCTCTCGTCGGTATCTATTGTTTGTTTAGGCATGTGCGCTGGTATGTGGGTGATTAGTAGGGTATTTATATTGGGGTGTAAGAGTAGGTCTTTCATCTCGGTCTCGCTTATTCAGCGTTCGTTTTCAGTCATGAACAAGGGGATGTCGTCGAACTTCTTGCGAAGTCTCAAGAATCTAGTTTAGAACGCGTTGATTCGAAGTTACAAGACCTTAAGAGGTCCATTTCTGAAGATCAAGAAGACTGCGTACGATCCGTTGTTAAAAAGGTTAAAGAGGACATTTCCATTAAGTGGAAGAAAGTTGGAAACGAGAAGCAATTTAAATTAACGAATCTGTGGAAGCCAAATTTGATTCTGCTATCGCCGCTGTCGATAAGTAGAGGTTGGATAAGGCGAAGAAAGAGCTGGAAGAAGACGCTTCCAAGTCATTTCGTCAGCCCTATCAGTTTCGTCAAGCCACCTTTTTTCTCAGAACCCAGTTCAGAAGAGGAAACTGCTTCGCTTGTGGATGGGAAGGACATTGGAGAAACAACTGCCCCAATCTCATTCCTTCAGCAAGATCAGATAAGTCAACCAAGTGATGCTTTTGATTTTGAAAAAGCTTCAGAGCTTTCTTTGTTTTAGTTTGGTTCCCTCAAGGAACATGTTGATTTTTGGATGAATTCCATTCGCGCTTCTGACTTCATTAACACCATTGTTGAAGGGTACAAAATTCCTTTCTTTGATTTGCCCGAGAGTTTTGTCATTCTTAATTGATCGTCGGCCTTGAAGTTTAAAGATTTGTTGAAGACGCCATTTCAGAGCTAATTGAGCGTGGTTGTGTTTCTGAAGTTGATTTTCCGCCCATTTTTATCAACCCATTGCACGTGGTTCGACAGTCCAGTGGGAAATGCCGACTTAGTTTGGATTTTTCTTTTGTAAACCGTTTTGTTTGGAAGCAGTCTGTTCGGTACGAAGTTATTTGATTTGTTTCAGTCGGGTTATTTTTTCTTTACCTTTGATCTCAAATCTGGTTATCACACGTCGAAATTTGTCCTGATCATCGCCAGTATTTGGGTTTTCCTTGGTGCTTCAATTCAGTCATCAAATACTTTGTTTTTAATGTTTTTGCCTTTTGGCTTGTCTTCCGCTCCGTACATTTTCACTAAGTTAGTGTGTGCTTTCGTTAATTATTGGCGTGGGCTTGGGCGTCGTGTTATAACATCCCTCGTCGATGGTATTGGGGGAAGCCCGGATTTCGCTAGTTGCCAGGAGCTCAGTCGTTTTTGTCACTCTGATTTAGACTCCGCCGGTTTCTTTGTGAATCTTCAAAAATTTGTGTGGGAGCCCTCGCAAGTCGGTGCCTGGCTTGGCTTTTTCAGTCTTAATAACATTTCTGTTCCTCATTCGAAGATTAAGAAGCTTCAGGGAAGCATTTCGCGCGTTCTTGCGCTTCGTATCGTAAACGCTTAGGCCGATCTAGCTAGCATCGCTGGTCAGCTGAACTCTATGTTCATGTGCGCTTGATAACCCGTTCAATGTATGTTCGGATTTCAGGACAAAGGTCCTGGTTTTCAACTTTTACACTGCAACACTCGGCCGTGGAGGAATTAGTTTTTTGGCAGTCCAGTCTAGGTCGTCTCATTGGCCGGGTCGCATTTGTTTGAAATCTAGTGCAGTCAGAGTTGCTTATTTGGATGCGAGTGATACCGGATATGGCGGATATATTGTTGAGTTTGGGCCTCTCAGCTGGCGGCTCAGGTGTTTGGTCTACCGATTTAGCAATGGAAAATTCTACGATGCGTGAGATATTGGGCGTTAGAGTGAAGTCTTGCAATCGTTTGCGCCTAAGCTCGCAGGGTTATCTGTTAAGTAGTTCACGGACAGCCAGAATGTTGCGCGTATTATTGACATCGGCAGTCGGAAGTCTAATGTGCAAGAGGAGGCTAAGCGCATTTTTAAGATTTGCGTTCTTCATGGAATTTCTATCAAACCTGATTGGGTGCCCAGATCCAAAAATTAGCAGGTGGATTATTTAAGCCGTATTGTTGATTTTGATGATTGGTTTGTAGTCCTCATATTTTTCGCCTTTTAGACTTGAGATGCGGGCCTTATTCTATTGATCGTTTTGCTGACGAATATAACCATTTGTTACCTAGATTTGATTCCAGGTTTTTAGAATCCTCGCTGTAAGGCTATGGATACCTTTACCAGGTCGTGGAGTTTCGATAACAACTGGGTTTGTCCGCCTCGTCACCTTGCTCCGAGGGCTTTGAAACACATCGGTTTTAACTTGGCCGTAGGAAGTTGGGTTCAATATCAAATAACATGCTGTTATGCAATAACTGATTCGATTTTACAAAAACAAAAGACATTTTATTTACGGAAAAACGCAATTTTGTTACCTGGCGATTAGGAACCATTTCAGGAAAGTGGGTCAAACCAGCATCTGCTAACAATGCTTCAATTTCACGCTTTGTAAAGAAAAGAGCCAAAATGTTAAAACAATCTGCAATAAGGAAAGTTCTAAGCTTTAATTTAACTTTTTTCTGGCTTGTCTGTTCTAACTCTCACCTTTTGATGACAACGCAGTTAAATTAGTTCACAACGCACAAACTAAAGTGGTCATAATTGTTATTATAATTTTTATATTTGTAGTAGTATTGGCGTTGTCATGAGTACTAAGGCCAACATTATGATCCTTTATCATTTTTTGTAACCTAAATTGCTTTCTTTCCGATTTAATATTTATGATACATTTTTCTACTTTATTTTTTTTTTTCTAACGGACAGCAGCAACTATCCAGTACAATTTGTTATTACCTTGGTGTCAGGAAGTTTGTCTAGTCCCTATGTGAAGAAAAAAAAATATCCAGTCCTTAGAGGCTATTTTTTAGTGTCTAACACACGTAAAGATGTTTTTCACCTTTTATAAAGTGTTAAAAATATGAATAAAATCCTTTGGCATGGGAACGCATTTTAATGTAACTGTTCAATCTAAATATTTTGCAAAAGTGTTTTAGGTATGCCAAGGTCTTAGCTTGCCTTGCAAGAAGCTCCGGACGAGGACGAAAAAAATTCGGCGAGCAAAGCGAGTGGTGGAGGGATTCGGAAAGCGAAGTGATCGGGACAGGATCTAGGAAGGGACGTTCCCTTGCCAGGAGCCGGTTTGCAGACTAGATCTCAGCATAAATTTAAGATTCTGAACGGCACCTCGACTCGCAAAAACCAAATTTCATACGCCTTAATTAGATTCATGGCTTAAAACGACTGTCATGGCAATTTTAAGTTTGATCAAAGGCAATAACATAAGTGAATTCCTTTCTTACCTCTCCACTTGGGTTGTTTGCTTTGATGGTGGATCCAAAGGTAGTAGGAGCAACCGAAACTATTAACAACAAGGCGTAGATAAAGCTGAGGTGGCCCATGTTCAACCTAGAACCAATAATAAGAACACATAACATTTATTACAAACGACAAGAAGTTTAACAAGTTTCTCAAAAGTTGCTTCAACTACGTGTTTGATAAATGTTGGAAACAAACTAATGATTGTAGTGTTGAAAGACGCAGTTTAAAGATAGAAAATATAAAAAAAATTGAGTTACCCTCTTTGACGCTGTATAGGCATATATTTCTGTATAACCCGGTAAGTCTCTGTGTGAAATCGCTCTGAACAGGTTGTTATATACTGTGTTGCCTTGCTATACCCACGAGAGTTCATTGTTTTCTATTTCGTCGCCTTGTTTCTCTTTGGCTTAGTTTAAACTTAATAAAAATATTTTCAGCCGCCTTCGGTCCACTTTCTGCATTTATTAGTTCATTTTTGTGTACTTTTTCCGTGCAGATTAAATGTAGATTAGTCTTTTCACGTCGTGTTATGTAATCCCTTATTGTTAATTACGCAGCCTTATCAACTCTATTGTTTTTAATCGAAATTCCGTATATAGCGTTATATTTTTTGAAATTTGTATTCAGTCGTTGTTATCCCAGCATGCCGTAAAGATCTTGTAAATAATCGCGTTTTCCTCTCTATGTTTTGCTGCTTATTTGGCATTCATATATTGTTCAATTTTTAGTTTATTCAAGTTTAAGCTCGTATTTATTCATTTTGTATTTTTCTTTCAGTTTTACATGTTTCAAAGCGGAATCGTTAGGATTAAAGACGAATTTAGGTTTTAACTGGAGATTTGTTGACACTCCACTTTACAGTCACCTCTTTTACACAGTCATGACGTTATTCCGGCCAACGGCCACTTTCTGAAACCCAGCCTGTACAGGCCTTTATAATTTTACCCCGTTGTTACGGCCATTCAAGACAGTTATGTTCATCTTTAATTTCAATTGTTAATACCATATGTGACGAGTGAAGACGCAATTTCTAAAAAGTATATCTACATCACGGATGCCTATAAGAGAACAGTTTACTCGAGAAGTGAAATTGTAATAACTCTGGTAAGGCTTCGCTCAATCTAGACCAATCATCAGTGAAACTTGACCCTATCCTGTCCAGTGGATACTGCCAATAGTAATACCAAATTTGGCCCGTTGGTGACGGTAGAGAAATATTGATGGCTACGAATTTTTTGTAGTCTTCATGTTAGAATGTCTAACTCTTCTTTGCTGCACGTGTTTGGTTCTAAACCTCAAAATGACATCACGGCATTGAAACGAAATCTTTTAGTTTTTGCCATTTTTGTTCATGGATGACGTAACATCCATGAGCTTAGTGAGCAGTCGAATGGCGATCACTCACTCACTCGATTCTGATTAATTTATTTATTAAACTTGAATTAAACAATTTTCTCCTACCTCCCCTACCAACGTCTGGCTGCAAATTGAGGAAAGACCCTTACCCCGCAAAAATTAAATAGATTTTTCCTTGTCTGGGAATGTTGCTCGCAGGCTTTTAAGCTGGTTGAAATGAAATCCTTCTGTTGCAATATTTTTTGCCATAGGGCAGATATTGCACTTCCAAATTTCAGCAGTAGCATCTTGGTAAGTTCTTTAATTTTCACCATGGACTTGTACATAGCTTTTTGCTCGAGTGGAGGGCGTAAAAATTTCTCGTGTTGGTCATTAAGATCTTTTGGCCGTGTTCAAAATACCAAGTCCCTCATTGCCTCTGCATCAGCCAGTGCTCTGTGGGCTACAAAATAGAACAAAGAACAATTGAAACTTGCAGTCTTGCTGTCTCTCCCAAGTGGAAGGGGAGCTCAAAAGGGGATCGATATACATGTAGATGAGAGGGCCTTGGTTTCCTCAATTCCCAAACTCAGGTCTTCACAGTTTACACTCCCTCTCAGATGTGCAACCAGATTAATAAAATAATACAAATTCTCTTGACCTAAACAGATTTTTCAATAATAACTAGCAACATTTTATTTATTGGTTAAGCATTAATTACCTCTAAATTGTGCATTGGGAAAGTAGAGGGCATGCAATTCTGGCATGCCAACCTTCTGCTTTTTATCTAGGGGAATTTTCCCCTGTTTCCTCAGCTGTAAAATGAAACAAAAAAGTTGCAAATTTGCTTGTACATTTTGGATAGTACAGCTCAAATCACTACGTAACATATTGTTTATACTTAAAAATTCTGATGTTATTAATTAATTATTAATACATTCTAAAAGCCATACCATTGTTTAATGTTAACTATTACCTTTGTTTGATTTAAACTTACAGCTCGCAAGTTGAACAGTGTATCCCCAAAGAAGATGTGGTTAAATACCTTGGTGGTGAGCAATGGATAAAG
Organism: Platygyra sinensis; assembly: GCA_019787425.1. Lineage (NCBI taxonomy): Eukaryota > Metazoa > Cnidaria > Anthozoa > Scleractinia > Merulinidae > Platygyra > Platygyra sinensis. The sequence continues at coordinate 12,555 of JAHPZR010005017.1, forward strand.
AAGAGGAAAGTCATGCACGCTTCAAACGTGGAACTTTTCATGCACCGAACCTAATACCTATTTGGGTCGACCCGAATAATTAAATACGGCAGTATGATTCATACTCCAAGAGGAAACCAGTGAGTTTTTTAATTGTACACTTAACAGAACAAAATAAACACTCTTCAATGGGTCAGCAGATATCTGTGATATTTATTTAGAATCAGCTAGCTGATGCTATTTAATAAATAAAATACTAACAACTGTTTTTTGTAACTACGTTTTGAGGAAACGTACTTCAATGCTTCGGTTAAAATTCTTCAGTTTCGATCAGTTCTGTAACTTCTGGCCTTGTTTTCAAATGTTTCGTTTTGTTTTAGTGTATATTCATCAATAAGAGGGTAAAAAGCATGTGAAATGTTTCCAGTAACTGGCTAGATTTTTTTGCGGTGGCGCCATGCTTTCATGCACGACTGCCTTTTTGATAGCTCACTAGCCAATCACAAACTCTCTTATATCAGCAAATACATTAGCGTAATTTATGCATTAGATTCGGTACATCAGAAGATCGACGTACATGTATGAACCGAAACTGATCCTTTGCCGTTCTCTCCGACAAGCCCAGTCGGATAGAACGGTACAGTCGACCCGAATACAAATCTGCCGATCCTAATTGATTCATACGTCGAACTTCTCATGTACTTAATGGCAACATTAGGTTCGGTACATGAAAAGTCCGCCGTTTGAACCGGGCCTCATAGGCAAACCCATTGCGGGCAAGAAGTACTAGAAATTAAATAGACATGAAAATAAAATATTTTAACACAAAATAATGAGTTGCAGTGTTTTACTCAGTGGTAAGAATCCTCGTGGGATGCCTGCACATGTAACCTGTATTTGATTCTTACAATGTACATGCTAACATTTTATACCACTACTCCACACCAAAAACTGCAACAACAATGATAATGCTGACTGTGTGCTTTGGTTCTAATTGTTTTCCAATTTACCTGGGAAGTATTTTGTGTTTGTCTTTGCTGATGCTTCCTCTGTGAGTTTTGTAAGCCAAGTTACAAACTAGGCAAAACGTCAGAAAGCTTTGGCTGTCGGATAAGGTCAGTTTGCTTTATACCACATTTTCTGACCACTGAAACGAAACAAGCACACAGTGGTTAGAAAATAGCCTGCAAGAGGAAATGCCTTTTCCAGCTTTTGTTTCACCTGCCACAAAATGACATCTTTTTGCAGTGTATGAAACAAAAACCAGGAAAGGCGTCTGTTCTCTGACTGTCTATTGTAAAATTAATAAAATATTAGAAAAGAAAACTGAACCCAATCCCCCCCCAAAAATAAGCTCTCATAGGCCTAAAAATATGGCTGATCAAAGTCTGTCAATTCTTCTCAAAAATGTT
>JAHPZR010005019.1:5000-17500 GCA_019787425.1 Platygyra sinensis
TGATTGTATAACTCGATAGAAACACGAAGTACATGTTTTCTATTTCTTTTAGAAAACACCGCGACGAGAAAAAGGAAAACAACTTGTTAGCTTTGGATATCAAAATGTAAATTCTCTTTGCTCGCGCCAGCACTACGTCAACAAGCGCGCGCTAGTTTTGTGTCTCCATCGAGTTATACAAACACGATTTTTAACCAATCAGCGCGCGTGCTTTCTTAGGACTGTTTTCTAAAAATTATTACTTGAAGTTGATTTAAACTTTTGGAACGATTGGTAAAGCCACGGGCGTTAAAATGACTCCAAAAGCGGTCGGCAATAACTAAAGCTTTCACTTTGGCATGAAGAATTAATTTGAACACTGCTCGTGCAGTGTGACACGTCTGCGAAATTTTCAACATTTTTTCGCTTTTAAATAGGTTTCTTTGCCCCAGCTTGAATGAAACTTTACTGCTATTGAACTTCCTTTGGCATTTCTTTCATTTGGTTCCCTGTATTTTGGAATTTTAGGTTTTTAAAGTGAACAGTACTTGCACATTGGATTTCTGCATATTTAAATTACGGCGACCTCCAGGCGCTTTGTTTACTTATGCACCTATCAATGTTATGCCCGAGCGGGGGGGACCACGGGCTAGGATGGGGACTTTGATCAGAAACGAAAATTTGCAGTCAAACTTCCTAACCCTTGGGATGAGATTTCAATTCAAAGTTCCCCATCTTGGGGAAGGTTTTGAGTTTAATGTTAGCCACCAGACTGAGAATTTCAAGCCATCTGAAGTAAAGAATGTGTGCTTGCATTTGACAAGGCTTTCAAGACTTTGATCGTGCTGCTCCAGTGAAAGGGAGCGGGAAGGTCTGCTCTCTTTATAAAAAAATTTACATACTACTAAAGTCTCGAAAAAAAGCTTCAATTTGACTTTGTTTTCTTTAATAATTTCACTTAGCTGATGAATTCACAGACCTCAAAATATTACCGCTCACTGGGGCTATGTATATTATAGCGTCAACACATACAACTATTCCAGTTTTTCATGTAGAATCTAAAGTTTCAATTAAGAGCGTTTAAGTTTGTCCTCAGTCTTCAAGTTATTGTTGGCCCTCTTGCTGTAGTTTCATGTGATACTATGCTATACCTGTTGTTCATACAAAAAACAAAAACCGCAGTTACCGGTAAATTAACTGCTGCACTTGATTAACCAACAATCACAAAAAGATAAAAGAATCGCATGAATAGCAATTACATGAAAATTCGGTAAGACTTTAGAACGGAAAAAAAGTTGCTGTTTACAAATACATTAACACACTTGAAATACGACTGATCTCAACATAATTGGCTTGTTTTTGTCGTCTTTTTGATCAGTAAAACTTTAACTTTTTTCTCGCAGCGCCGTATAAATATTTCGTCACACGGCGAAGAAATTAATTGATTTCTTGTTTTCAGATTGATTTTTTACGTGAGTTCTTCGCTTTTATTTTCTGTTGTTTTATTCAAGTTAGCCGATATAGTGCACGAATGATAATTCAGTTGTATTTGGTTTTGTCAATAATTAACTCAACCTACGCTTTTAGGCTGGCCTAAATCTACATATTATTTAACAGCATCATCGTCATTTAACTAGATATCTTTAACATTTCACCACGAACATCATAAATTAGAGTTTTAGACATCCTCATATTTTGTTACTCTTAAGCAACCTATTTCCCTTGACAGAACTTTGGGGAGACTGACTGCAAGCCCTGGGTTGTTGGGAGGCACAGTGGCCTCATGGTTAGTGTGCTTGTCTCTGGATAAGGCAGTCTGGGTGCGAGCCCTGACCGGGAGAGTAGAAATTTCCTAGTTGCTTCATGCTACAGAAACTGCGATAAGCTCTGACCTGCTAGGCCCCTTGGCTCATATGCAGACCTTTACCATTACTGGGATGGTTCAGACACAAAATGTGGACTATGATTGATCAGTGGTTTCCAAATTAAAGGTAACCATCGACCAATCATAGCTCACATCGTTTACCCAGAGCTCCTAGTGCCAAAGGCTGACTTTTAATCTTCCCTAACTTAATGTAAACAGCAATTAGTTCTGAGATGATTTGTGCGGTTTTGGTGTTCGTGGGAATGGATCAACAATATGTGATCCCACATAATGCCTATCCCTGCAACAAAGGGGACTGTCTGATTTCCAATCCCAACGAGAAATGGATATTTTCCCAGGAATAATTAACAATTATTCACCGACACTGAGGTGAATAATATTGTTTTAGTATATACCACACAAGCTGAATAACTAGCGGCCAAAAGGGTAACTTTACTTGTGACAATGTACCGACAAAAGCCATTTTGTTTTTCTTCGGCTGCTCCGAGGTACTTGGCTAATCACCTCCAAGCTAGCCAATCAGCATGCGCAAAAAGTACTATTCACTTGTGTGGTATATACTGATGATGTCTATTTGAACTTCATTCCTGCTGTTTGATACGGGTTCAACTGTACCAATATTTCATAACCAAACAGCAGAATGCTTTCTCGGTGGCCCCGAGTTCAAATCCTCGGCCATGCTTGTAAATAGCCAACTGGTTTGCCTCCGGCCAGTTGGGATTCTTAACAATGTTATGTTTAGTTTGAAATATTTATTTCAGTTGTTTGCTCGGCCCCACTAGCAATTGTGCTATAAACACTGCCGAGGGTAAATAAAGGTCTATTATTATTATTATTATTGTTATTGTTATTGTTATTGTTATTGTTATTGTTATTGTTATTGTTATTGTTATTGTTATTGTTATTGTTATTGTTATTGTTAGTGTTAGTGTTAGTGTTAGTGTTAGTGTTAGTGTTAGTGTTAGTGTTAGTGTTAGTGTTAGTGTTAGTGTTAGTATTAGTATTATTATATAGCAGTAAAAAACGTCTGTATGCCATATACAATAAAAGCAACAAGAGGCGCCGCAGCGTAGCCCATGAGCTAATCAGTGAATAAAATAGAAACAATCTAAAATTACCGCTAAAAACTGAAATTCATTATAAAACCTATTAAAACTGTTAGTTGATATATGTATGAGATTGTCCTTCTTTTCAGAGTTCGCCTACTAGTTAAGTTATCACTTTAAAAGGGCGAGCAATATTTAGAGTTCCTGAGAGACACGCCTTCTGCATCTTCTTGAGCACGCCTTTAGCTTTGCTTTAGCTTTAGCTTTACTATTATTATTATTATTATTATTATTATTATTATTATTATTATTATTATTATTATTATTATTATTATTATTATTATTATTATTATTATTATTATTAAAAGTGAAACCGGTATAACAATATATAATTATAAATCCCATAGAAAATTGGTAAATGTGAAAAGGTTAAAAAAAAAAAATAGATTAGTGTGTATAAATTTAAGGCCTGAATATTTTTCCAAATATTTTTGTCATGAATTCCAGATTGGATTTATAACCTTCATGCAATAAAGTGTTAGTATACACATGTAACCCTATTGGGTTCTGGGATTTTCATATCACATAAATAGCTATAAACTTTATATATTAACTTGTCTTCTGTGGGAATCAATGTTGTGACAATTTTATATTTGAGTTCATCATTGACTAAGAGGAATGCCATTGCAAAGTCTTTAGTCACCTGCAAATATAAAAAAAAGAGTAAGCAAAAAGTATTTATTTTGCTGAAACTGCTATTTTTCTAACATGTAGACTGTAAATGGCCTTCTCAGTGTGTGAAAAAAAAACTGACTGTTTTCATGTTGGCCTCTAGAGTGTATCCAATCCTTTGCCATTTGCTAGATACCCAAATATCATTTATTTGTTGATGTTTCCAAAGAAAATATGGGACTTTGGGTTAGCATATAATAGTGTCACCTTGCCCAGTTTAGACCTGGCCCAGGCAAGGTGGTTATTAAATTTTTTGGACTCTGTAGTTAAAGCTAGTTTTTTTTTTTATTCTGTTCATCTCAAAATGAAAGGTTACGGGCAGGAATGTATGTTTGGTTTTCTTGTAAAGCAATAAAGTTGTCAACAAAAACTAAGCTGGAGTTTTTTTTAATCAAATTCACAGCTACTACTTGGCTACTTCCCCCCAAGGGGGTACTCCACTATGAAAATGTCGGGGGTGCTTGTTGAAAAGGTACCAAAAACTTATTTTGTGGGCGTGGCCTGGACTTTATTTACACCCCTAAGAGATACCATTTCTGTTAGTAATAACAGAATAATTTTCACTGGCATTACTATTTTTAAGTAAAAATTCAGAAATATAACTACGATTTCAGTCATTTTTTTTTCAAGGCCATGACCTTTGAGACCCCTAAAGGTACTGCAGCAGTCATTTTAGGTTTTAAAACCCCAAGCAGTACCAATTCACAAATTTCACCCACTGAAAGGTACGACAAGCACCCCTCTTACTTTTAAAGGGGATTACCCACCCCGTGGGCTACTTCCCACATAAATGAAGAATCCTTTTTGACAAAAAAATGAAATTCTACATCTTAAGTCCTCATTAGGTACACATCCACTCTCTACTGGCAGTTAATAATGCACACATGGAGCTTGCATTGATTAGCAAGAGAAACAGTGTCTTAATCAAAGGGCTCTTATGAGCCAACTCATTCGTGTCGAATTAGTGAATTTATGAGAAAGTGAGGGCAGTAAAGTTTTACAAAGTCATGATGACGATGCGTTTACAGGCATTCTTCAGGTTAAGAGCAAAGGTAGCTACTCAGAGGCATTAAGTGGACCTAAGTGTTGCAATAAAGATAGTGTTGTAAGAGAAAGAAAGCCGGGCCTTCGTGGGTTTACTTGCTGTTGTTCGTTTATGAGAAACCACTTTAAGTAAAGTGTTTGTTAGCCAGTTGTCATATTTGTTACCGTATAATAAATAAGTCTGGAGTACAAATGCAGACTGCAGACTGCAGACTGAGTTCAAAATAGAGACTGACAAGAAAAACTGTTTTTTTTTACGTCCGAAACGTGTCAGCATTCGATTTTATAACTTGTACCTATTGTGACCCAATTGTCACGCAATCACCTCACAATTGTCGCATTCTTGGGGAATGCACTCAGCTTTTTTTTAAATCTTGAAACGTGCACTTTCAACGATATGAAAAAGAATTCATACAATTCATTCTTACACCGTTTTAAGCTTTCAAGGGGTTTTCGGACTTGAGCGGGAGATCTCTGTATTATATAAAATGGAAACTCTAGTATTGCAATTTGATCTACGTATAACACATTGGAGATGGCACTGGTTGAGGTCACACTTGAGCTTTTTTTACCATAGTAAACGAAAGTTTACCATGGTAAATGGGTTTTTCAATGTGACCGGCTTTTTTCACTTTACCATGGTAAACGGAAGTCTAGTCTGTTGCGTTAGTAACGGCGGTAGGATGAAAGCAAAGTTTACTATAGTAAAACAATCTCAAAAAGCATGTTTTATCGCGCGTTTATCTAAACTTTGTTTAATTAGGTGACATCTTGTCATGAATTTTGAGAAGCATTTCGTGACTTAGCTGAATTTGCGTGCGCCCGCTGTATACATGTGCTTTCGATCTCTTTCACGCCCAATCTTTTGACTATCAGCTAGTGGAATTTTGCGACTTTTGGAACGTTCTTTGCCATGTCCGACAACTTTTCGCGCAGTTCTCGGAAAGTAAATTTCAATTTATTCGTTTGAAGTAAAGCTATAATTTCGTGAATAAGAGGAATGAATATGTTCATTCAGAAATCGACGAACACTAATTTAAAAACAGCGATTTTCCGTTTTTAGGCCATGACAAAATAAAAGAACCACAATCGAAGCTACAACAGGTTCACGATCCACGGCGCAGTCACGAAAAATTAATTAAACTCACGCGAAGAAACTCATGTCTGTCATTAACTCGACATTTGAGTAGCACTCTTGTGACAAGGAACCATCTGGAAAATGTAAAAGTCAGCTAATGCGTTTTACCGTGGTGAACTTTGTTTACCTTTTTTATACCATAGTTAAGGGTTTTTACCTTAGTAAACGGCTAAGTGTGAAGTAACCTGGAAGATTACTACGTGACAATAGGTAACTTATGTAATCAAAAATTACCACGTTTCTAACGAAAAAAAAAGCAGTTTTTCCTGTCAGTCTGCATTTTGAACCTAGTCTGCATTTTGTACTCGTTCTGCAGTCTGCATCTTGTATCTTTAGTCTGAATTTTGTACTCGGTCTGCAGTCTGCATTTTGTAATGACCATATGACCCGGCCGTATGAACGGTTTTTATTACGAGGTTGCCCGTGAAAGCAAATTTATCGTGAATGAACCAAACTCCACCGCTAAATCTTCGATTAAAAGCGGACATTAAAAGCACAATCCCCACTCAAAATCTTCCCTTTTATAAAAAGGTGAAATTAAAGGCAGTCCGCTGATCCTTCAAATTGTAAAGGAACGCCGCAAAGGACATGTTTCACCTACCACAACAACTTACGCAAACGTGAAAACAGCAGATTGTTATCGTTTCTCTCTGAAATTAAAAAAGACCTTCTGCAACGCTAATTACCTCACCGGAAATTAATTTGTTGTTTTAACCTTCCAGTATACCTGTTATCAATAACATTTTGTATTGCTTATACTACTGACAAAACCATTATCGATTAATTAATCACAAACAGTCTTTCTTTGACAGAAAATAGAAAACAGCTCATTGTGAAAAGTTCGTATAAAACTATAACCTGCAAATGAATTGTACGCTGACTTTATTATCACTCACTACACGTAAATCTTATGTTTCAGTGCACATACAACGCTCATGCAGTGCTCTGATAATGCTCATTTAATTCACTTCACGGCTGGCAAAAGTCCAGCCTTAGTATAACTGCGCTAACGAATAAGTAAATATAATTAGACCTTTGTTCCACCGTGTGTGCGACTTGATTGTCGATCTAAACGTTTATGTATGTATGGACCTTAAATTCGAGGTTAAATAAAGTCATGTTATGTTATGTTATGTTATGTTATGTTATGTTATGGACGATATGTTGTTATTATGAGTTTGCCCGTGAGCGCAAATTTCTGCGATACAGTAAAAACCCACATACAAGAACATGTGTTGTGGGGGTTCAGGCTGATGTTGTTCTCATATATGGCCAGCGGTAACACCCCAACTATAGATATCGTTTCTTAACGCCTCTCATCGCAGGAATGTTGAGATGGCCAAGTGGATAGCAAGTTTGCCTTGAAAATCCAGCCACCGAAGTAAGGCCGAGGTTCGAACCCCCGGCGCGCATTGCCTTGTTTCCTCCCCACCTTTACTTCCGGTTAACTTCTGCATAAATTAATAAACATTTAATTTCCGTCCACGCCGATTAAAAAGTCCACGCAAATTCCCGGATGAAGCCCCAACATCGCTATAACTCATTCTCGCGCATGCGCGCACGAATGAGTTAAAAAGGGGAAACATTTTCCACGTAAAACCTAAACTGGACGAAAGTTAAAAGCTTAAATGTTCAATCCCTTGTACATCAGACGGATTCAAAAAAGCCTGGGTCTTGTCAAAGTGCAAGCCAACACATCATGCAAGCAATTTAAGTTAATAGAAATAGCACACTGGTTAACCTCTGAATAGCTCTCTAGCTATATAGTTAGCCTAAACAGTTCTTTAGTTAGGTTGAGCCTGAGGTTAGGTTATTTATTGGAGTCAGGGATTTCTGGCTTGTATGGGTTTCATTTGTCATGAAACCTGCAAGCCATTTGAGGCATTCTGGATGGCTTACATAAGACTTGGCTAGCCTAAATAGCACTCTGGTTAGCAAAAAGATACATCATGTTGCTTTCAGTAAGCTTTATACTCATAACACACTCATAAAGCTTGGATTATAGCCTTTAATTTAAAAAGATGAGTTTCAGGCCTCATTTGAATTTTAACATTGCTTTTTTTAAATGCCACTGAAGGTCATCCAATAATTGAGAATAAATTGCCTTTAAAATTGCCAAAAAGCTTTTAATTATTTTTTCTATAAAGTAGAGAAAAATCTGGTCAAAAATCACATCTTGAATGGTTCAGGTAATGAGTGTGTGTGGCTTAGAAATAACTATGTTAAAACTGAGAGGCTGGACTGGGCTCACAAATAACTACATGTATGTTAAAACTGAGAGGCTGGAGTGGACTCACAAATACTATGTTAAAACTGAGAGACTGGAAAGGGTTTACAATATTACAACTACGTTAAAACTGAGAGGCTGCAGTGGGCTCACAAATAACAGGACGTAACATGTCGATAATTTCGAAAGTCGATAAAAGTTGATCATTGTCGATCAAATTCGATACTAATCAGTCGACAAGTATCGCAAATCGATAAAAGTCGATTCCACAATTTCTTGTGATTTTCGACTTTGATCGATTTCAATCGACAAGTATCAGGAATACAAAAAACGATGCATGCCGGGAGAGGAGACGATAGGGAACCCACACGTTTATTGGTGAACTATGCTTGATAATATTCAAAGGTAGATTAAAACATGCCTATTGTTTCCTTGAATCTTTTGTTGAGCCACGCAAGCTTTCATTTAACGTCAAGATGGTGCGATGCTTTATATTTTTTTTCGATATATTAAACATCCACTCCCCGACACTTCGATCATTACACAATGCTGGGTTGTTTGACTCTTGTTTGTGCCTGCAAATCAACAACCAGTTGAAAACCTTGTGATTATCGCCTATTATCGACAAATTTAACTTGTCGATTGACAATTATCGACAAATATCGAGTCTTATCGACTTATCGACTACGTTTTCGATGATCGACTTTGATCGACATGTTACGTCCTGCAAATAACTATGTTAAAACTGAGCAATCAATAGCTACCTAAAAATGTCATAATCCATTGTTTAACTCACCAGTAAATTAAAATGTCCTCATTAGTCGGCATTCCTGGTTATTAATCCCACAAATTACCTGTAGACTACAAAATGCAAAAGAAACATAAATCCATGTCTGTCAATACACGCAACGGGAAGATACAAATTTAAACTTAAAAAATGATCTTATTTAAACGTGAGTACCATTGTTTTATTGAAGTCTACCACTGGAGTTGAATGCAAGCAGTCTCTACCTTTACCTTTTTAACTACCAGTAAGTGAAACCCAAATGATACAGACTGAAAGGCACCGAATCAAAAAAACGTAATTTTCATAAACTTCCCTGAATTTGCTATTAATTATCCTGACTCTTTGCTGTCCTATGGCAACCTTCACCCTTAAATTCAAATACTAAATCATTATTTTTTGTGGCCCAAACGACCAATTGGTCAACATTACATATACATGACTCGACGAAGACTCATTTAACACTGTCAACTCGTTCCCAAAATCTATTTTCTTCCTCCGAGTCGACTTAAATTCCAGGTGATGGACAAAACACTGACCCCCAGTCCATGGACTACCCCCAATGGACTACCTAAATGGACTACCGTAAAATGGACAGTCCCTAAAAATATTATTCCAAATGAGTACCATGCAAAGTTGTAAGATGCTACACCTTGCTTTCTTTGTTCTGGATCACTGAACACAAAACAGACAAGTAGATTCTTCCCTGATTAGTATTACTACATGTATGACTTAAGTTGGACAAGTTAGGTGTTGTGGATTGTTTACAATGTTTCAGCCTCAGGATAGCTGACTTATAACTCATTATTTTTATGTCTACAATGAAATTATGTTTTTTATTGCTCTGCAACATACAAAGCTAGAACCAGTTCTAATATTGCAGCACCCACTGCACCCTACTTTACAGTTGAAATTATTGTAATGACCTTTGAAAGGACCAAATTTCCCCTTCTGCTTTTGAATGCCTTTTGAATGACCCTTGGATCGGACCTGCCACTGCAAATGGCTTAAATTCTACTAAATTATTTTACACCAGCAACCAGTGTTTTCTCAATTGCATTGTAAACATTTCAGATTTAGGCTGTTCTCTTGCAAATTATTTTGGAACAATTAGGGGTATTAATATATGGAAAAGATCTGAATGTTCTGACTACCTTGTTACTTTATCATGGTTCCTGGAAGGGTTAACTATTCAGCCATCACTCTTGCTAAAGCAGTGTAGTGGCTGACTGAATGGCATGGAGTAAAACTGAAAACCACTCTGTGACATTTACATTTAACTAATGTGCTATTCCTAAATCAAATATCAGACTGGGTTCCTCGCTCACATTTCAATGGTTTTTGAAGTTATTATGTTTACCTCATATTGAAAACAGCCATTGACAATGTAATGATGAAATCTGGTTTGCGTTTCTACACTTTTCGTACCATTCTGTGCTCAGCAATTGTTTATTTTAAGTACAATATTATTATACAAAATGGTGGCTAGAGGATGTACAGGATGAACATAACCGGAAGTTAAATGTATATATGTGTAATTTAAGTATACCAGCAGCTAAGAACATCAAATAGTACTCATTTGGAATATTATTTTTAGGGCTAGTCCATCTTAGGGGTAGTCCATTTAGGTAGTCCATTCGGGTAGTCCATGGACTGGGGGTCAGTGATTTGTCCATCAGCTGAATTCCAGTTTGCTAAGTTTCAGCACGATTCTATCGGTAGCACTTATACGAAGCTTCACACACGATTAACATCAAAGACATAAGCTTAAACCAGTCTTCAAAATAAAATCAGATCATTGTACGACAAGAAACGCTTACCTTAGACCTCAGGTCCCAGTAAATTTCTGTTAGAACAGTTATTGTTTGCGAAACGTCTGCAAAGTTTCTGCTCATTTCATATTCCTCTTCATTCGGCATACAAATAAAGGACATAAATTCTGTGTTTGGGGACTCGTTTTGGCCGCGTCAAGTAGGAAGAACAGCAACAAAACTATCCTATGTAACTCAAAACTCACGCCACTGTCCACTCCACTTCATTGCCAGTCGGCGCCATTTTGAATGTTATTTTTTTAAGAGCCCGCATTACGTACCACCAGGAATCCGCTGGGAAGATCCCAACGGAGTGGGGGATGGGCAGCAGCTTTACTTTCTCCGAGGCCGCACTCATTTCGTTTCAAGAAAAAACATCGCTCTCCTCCTAAACCAATTAAAATTTGAAAAAACTGACAACGTCTTCATTAAGGGCATACACTCAGGCCTTTGGCAAAATTTTCTTTCGTTGCTAGCTCAAATGGTCGTTGAGCAGGAAGCTGACAAACTTTTCAGTTAGATTTTCTACTGCCGCACTTTTTTAGGAAAAAGTAATCATGGCCATTTTCTAAAACACTATTTATTAAACTACAACTTCGCTTAAAAATATTCTTGGAGAAAGGTTCTAGTAAACTTTTAGAACAAATATTAGAATTTGGCCCGTTTTGGTCACGTGACCGATGACGTCACAGCATTAAAAATAGCAAAAATGTAAATTTCATAAAAATATCCACCCATATCCAAATTTTTGTTTCCTCGCGTTTAAAGCAACGCGAGATAGCACTTGTACCCAGACTCCCACTTTTTGAAAATTGTACATAGCTCCCTTAATATTTATATTTTGTTCGGTACCCGGGCAGTCCGAAATGGCTCACACCATTGTGCTTTAAACCACGTTGACTGCTTTTTCAATAACAAAATAATTTTGTCACAGTGAGCAAAAACGCACTTCAGAGCAAAGTCACGTGACCAATGCCGTGATCATCGCCCTAAGTCTTGTACAATTATTAGTTTATGGTAAGACTTATTTCTAGACAACGTGGGGGTCTTGCTGCCCTCAAACTGACCAAGTTATTTGGGATTGACGATTTTCCAGCTGCAAAGGATTCTGGGAAGGTTCTTATTATAATTATATATTGTTATTTAATTATTATTATTATTATTATTATTATTATTATTATTATTATTATTATTATTATTATTATTATTATTATTATTATTATTATTATTATTATTATTATTATTATTATTATTATTATTATTATTATTATTATGCACATTAGTTTAAGAGCCCTTTGATTTTTATACCTGTTATGAATTCGGAAGATGACGAGTCAATCCAAATACAATTTCCCCAGTCTGTTTATGGGATGTTTTAACCTGTTCTGGTTGGTCAGGTAGAGGGAAACAGCGGCGGATAAATAGACCAAGGAACTATTTATTTAGGGAGCGCAAGGAAGAGTTAAACTTTTCTGTCCACACAAATACCCTAATTGTAGAATACGCAATGTTCAAAAATACGCTGACTATTGTCCTAGGGCTCAGTCAATGACCAACAGTCCCTGCAAATGTTGTATGATACACGCGACGTGAAGGAAAAATTGAAGTCTGTGACCGACCGTGTTACAGGATTTTCAGTCTCGAGCCGGAAGCCACACATGACATGTCAGTGTCACTGCATGATACGCCGACTAGGGATCACTGAGTCCACACAAATGCTGCAAAAAAATAGGCTTTGTAAGTTCTAGCGTTTGAGACCTCAAAAAACAACTATGTTTAATTTTTAGACTTTTCCTGTCTGAGTTTTGACACTTCTTATGCTTTTCTAAATTATACAAGAATATAACATTATTC
>JAHPZR010005020.1:0-2500 GCA_019787425.1 Platygyra sinensis
TGAAACAAAGACATTCTTTTGGTTTTAAAACGTTTTGTTGACCATTTAAATAACCCAAAACCAATGTTTGTACACAAATACCTTTCGCTAAAAGTCTTACATGTGTATACCTTGTGCTTGTCCACCAAGACTGGGATGAGTTTCCCAAAAACCGTTCTCCTTCAAGGACTCCTTAACTGAACCTACCTCGGGCTCGAGAGAAATGTGCAAAATGTACAAAATAAATTTCATTCCGCCTGCCCGAGTTGAGTACTAAATATTTAAAATAAGGAACATAACAAAAGGAGGCCATGCTTATGTTTTATGGACTCGAAAATGGATCTTTATGCTTGTAGTTAACTACAGGAAACGACTTAACACCAGTATAAGAAGATAAAATTTTACCTGTTAACTTCTAAGGGCTTTTGAATGTTGGTCGAAGGAACTCATCGTTTTTGTGAGCACGTGATCAAACAACCCAAACGAACTACATGCAACGTCCGGCAACGTACCAAAATCCGGACACAAAATCCACGAACATAACTGTCGCCGAAAGGTACAAGCTTTGAGCGACCGCATTGGCAGGACAGTGGCTTAACTTCAATTTACCTTGTCCTGAAGGAACAGAGCCAAGCGTTGTACAACGCTTCGCTCTTTCCTTCACGTAGTAAATTGAAGATAAGCCACTGTCCTCAACAATGCGGTCGCTCAAAGCTTGGTAACCTTTCCGACAGTTGGCGGGATTTTGTGTCGGGATTTTGTACGTTGCGACGTTGCATGTAGTTCGTTGGGTTTGATCACGTCTCACAAAACGATGAGTTCTTCGACAAATTCAAAGCCCTTAGAAGTTAACAAGGTAAAATTATCTTCTTATACTGGTGTTAAGTCGTTTTCTGTAGTTACTACAAGCATAAAGATCCATTTCGAGTCCATAAACCATAAGCATGGCCTCTTTGTTATGTTCCTTATTTTAAATATTTATTACTCAATCGGGCAGGCTGAATGAAATTTATTTTGTACATTTTGAACATTTCTCAGCCCGAGGTAGGTTCAGTTAAGGAGTTCTTGAAGGAGAACGGTTTTTGGGAACTCATCCCAGTCTTGGTGGACAAGCACAAGGTATACACATGTAAGCTTTTAGCGAAGGTATTTGTTTACAAACATTGGTTTTGTTATTTAAATGTCCAAAACGTTAAACAAAAGAATTCTTTGTTTCACCAACCAATAGTTCTCTGCTTGGCATATTAAGAGGCTGTCTCTCTAAGAACCACCCACTCAATTTCGCTTGAAAAATAATTTTGCCTGAAACTCTGGCAACTGAAAGACTTTACCAAGGTTAGAATAAAACAAGATTTCTTTTGATTCGAAATGATTTTCTAGTCGCGTCAGGAGCCATTTAATATTTCGCCTCGTCAGGGCCCGTCGCGCCGTCTCCAAAAGCATAAAATTGGCACTTTTCGTGACGCCGTAAAATATTTTATTTGCAACATCTTGTATTGAGTCTTATATCATTTTGCTCATAAATCTTTCTAGTTTTCCGAGATACTAACCAATTTTGTCTCACTTTAAGTGGCAAGACGAAATCAAGCATATTACTGAACACTATTATTCGCCATCGAACGATGGCTGAAAATGGCCTTCATTTACAAGCTAATTTTTAAAATTTGGGACCTAGCTGAAACCTCTAGTTTACACAGCTGCAAAGTGTAGTCCTTTATCGGCAAAAATATGCAAAAACCCCTGTACGATTTCAGTATTTCAAAAGTTATGGCCGTTTGTATCAGCACATGTACGAGCATTTCCGACATTCCAGCCTATATCAAAATCGACTTATCCGAGCAGACTTTTTTATAACTACAGCTTACCTGCTTCGAATCTTGGCGTTATTTCTAACTTCAGTCACTTTCCAAACCTTCACGTTGCTGAATCAGTCACAAGCAGTTCCAGTAAATTGGTAGGTTTTGCCTTCGAAACTTAAGCACGGCTACATCGAGTTTCTTGGAAGCGAACAAAGCTCGACTCCATGGCCACATTTTGGGCTTAAATACCCTATCGAAACATCGTTTCAGAACTGGATTTCTTCAAGAATCAGATAACAAACTAACCAAGTCTGGTATCAAGGAGAAAATCAAGCTTTGAGGGCTTAAATCTTAAAGGAATCACCCCGTGTAGTTCACTGGAAGAGGGTATCGATGTGATGCTGTTTCCACGGAGGTCCGCACAAAAGGGGTTATGTACATTAAGTAAGGTTATTAAAGTGTATCCAGAGCTTCTCCATAATTCCCTAATATTCCCCTGTCATTTCTTGGATTCCCCTGTATTCTCCTGCTTTCCCCTTTATTCCTCTGTATTCCTCTGTATTCCCCTGTATTCTCCTGTATTCTTTTGTATTCTCCTGTATTCTCTTGTATTCCCCTGTAGTCTCCTGTATCAAGGGTTTACAGGGGATTACAAGGGTATACAAGGGGTTTACAAGGGATTGCAGGGGTATACGAGGGTATACAAGGGATTACAGGGGATT
>JAHPZR010005020.1:7500-30000 GCA_019787425.1 Platygyra sinensis
CTTAGAGAGACAGCCTCTTAATAACAATAGATGACGTCACTGATATCCTTGCTATACCAAATATCAGTAAAGGATTTTAGTTTTGTTTGTTTTCATGATCACTGTAAACTCTCAGCTGAGTGAATTTTGCTTTCAGTTTCAGGATATTGACGATCCTAGACTTCTCGGAAGCAACACAGAGCTAATACTCTAGAAATTCCTCTTTGTACCATTCTCCGCCTTAAAGACAAATTAAACAATTTGAAGGTAATATACCCTTTCCAGTTGTTCATACATGTGCATTTACTAAAATAGGTTATTCAAGCTATAAATTATTAACCTAGACTTTTTGTCTCAATCTTGGGATTGTCTGTACACTGTGATTAACTTACAGCTGTATATTAGAGGTTAGTATATACTACACAAGTGAAGAGTACTTTTCGCGTGCGTGATGGCTAGCTCGGAGATGATTAGGCAAGTACTATTCACCTCTGAGCAGCCGAAGAAAAACAAAATGGCTTTTGTCGGTACGTTATCACAAATAAAGTTACTCTTTTGGCCGCTAGTTATTCAGCTTGAGTGGTATATACTAAAACAATTATTCACCTCGGTGTTGGTGAAAGTGGTTGATATTTACCTCCACTTCGGTGAATAATTGTTAAATATTATAAAATGTATAATTATGTTGTAGGTCAAAATGAAATTCCTCTGTCTCCCAACCCTAATTATTCATGAATCATGAATAATTGGGATTAGAAGGCAAAGAAAATTGAGAGGCAAACTAGGTTAGAATCATCTTAACCAGAATTGGAATTTCACCTACAACATGTACTGTACATTGATAAACGAGTGATGGTGAAATTGCAGCTTGGTAAATATACATTGTGTATATGAAAGTAATGTAACACGAGCGTGGGACCTAGAAAAAATCTGAGTACCGATAGGATTTGAACCCATGACCTTCCGAACACTGGGCGGACGCTCTATCCACTGAGCTACGAGAACTCCCGGAGAGCCGGGTCATTTAACTGAGTTCTTACATGACATCCTGCAGGAGACGCATAACATTTAAGAACTCAGTTAAATGGCCTGGCTCTCCATGAGTTCTCGTAGCTCAGCGGATAGAGCGTCCGCCTGGTGTTCGGAAGGTCATGGGTTCAAATCCTATCGGGACTCAGATTTTTTCTAGGTCCCACGCTCCTGTTACATTACTTTCATATATATACATGTATATGGCTATTATTTAATAATCATATAGTTTTCCCAAACATCATTTGGTCTTGTTTGTTTGCTGACTGATCAATTTCAATTACCTGCATGTAGTAAAATACATCAAACCACCCATTAAGGAAGGTCAACAAGAATTGTCTAAGGAGCAACTGGTAAAGTTGTGCAAGGCAAATCTGAGTGCGCAAGTAGCTAATCATGCATGGAATAGATTCAACTCCATAATTAGCCATAAAGTGAAAGAGCTACATTTTGTATCTACTCAAAACAAGGTGCATGTATTCGAATTACAGAGTACATTATTTAAGTGATAGGGTTTTAGCCAAAATTGACTTGCCATGTTTCCTTACCTAAAGCAATTTGACCACTTGTTAAATGCAGCATTTAAAAGACCAGTAGGATGAAAGTACTACATCTACTGTATTACAAGGACAATTATTCATTCAAACTATTTCTCAGGTTTGGACTGACTTAGAGCCTCTGCATAATTCTAGCTAGCCGGTTAGCACAATGTCAGTTGTCCAGTTTAATTTTTATTCTATCATCCCATAACATATTGTCATGCCACAATGACTTCAGAGGGTGCCAAAATGGCTGCTCACGAGTGAATTAAATTTTAAACCCAACAACAATCTTGACAAATTATCGGCATAAAAATGTCATTTTTTAAACACCAGAAAGGCAACAAAGAGACAGTTACTTTTTGAAATGTTATCTTCTAGGGGAAAATATGTGAAACAACTAAAAAATTGAAGGGAAATTGGCCAAAGCTTTACAGTAAATTTGAACCCACAAGTTTGAAAGGAAGATTGTGTGCTGAAATTTGGTTGGAATGGATACCTAAAAGAAGTGCTGAGCTTTGACTTTGTGAAAGACAAGGAATTATTTTTGTGAACCCAACCATGTTTTGCACCATAATGCATAAGAACTGAAGCTTACATGAACAATGTAATTAATCAATTAATTAATTAATTAAGGAGTGAAGAAGAAGTAAGTTTCTCATTTTCACTCGGAAAATATTTGGAATGAATAATAAAACAACATATTATTGAATTAGGCTTTCATACGATATACATATCTTGGAGTGTGTTATACACATTGGCCAATAACTTCCTCCTTGATCTGCATAGTTCATCAGACATGTATCATACTCAGCCTAATCCAATAAAAGATAAAAGTTCATTTTCTAGGTCCCGAAGCCCCTACATGTATATTCCTTTAGATGCCAAAACTTGGGAGTCAATCTGGTTTATGTTTGTTTGATCTAGCTTTTAATTAGTCATAGGTTTTAAATTATCTTAGTTTTTCTTAGTTAGTTGTTATAGTTATTTTTATCTTATTTTTTCTATTCACATAGTTGTACAGTGCTGTGAACTCTAGCATGGGCGCTATAAAAGTCTTAAATATTATTATTATTATTATTATTATTATTATTATTATTATTATTATTATTATTATTATTATTATTATTATTATTATTATTATTATTATGTAAAAAAGGGTTAACTACATGTAGCTGGAAAATGAAGCAAGTCTGTTTCTTCCACAGTTCATTATATTTTTTAATTTGGTATAAATGGAATTAGATATTTTTTTTTTTACAAACAAAAAGCATGTTTGCTAATCACTGGTACATGATTAGTTATTGTACAAAATGTAATCCCTTGTAAACCCTTGTATACCCCTGAGATCCCCTGTAAACCGTTGGAATCCCTTGTACACACTAGTAAACCCTTGTATACCCCTGGCATCCCTGTAAACTCCTGTATACCCCTGTAACCCTATGTAATCCCTTGAAAACTCCTGTAATCCATTGAAAATACTTGTCTACCCTTGTATACCCATGTAATGCCCTGTAATCCCCTGTATACCCTTGTATATCCCTGTAATCCCTTGTATACTCTTGCATACCTCTTGTATACCCTTGTAATCCCCTGTAATTCCTTGTATATTCTTGTAATCACTTCTATACCCCTGTAATACCTTGTAAACCCTTGCATACGCCTGCAATCCCATGTAAACCCTTGTAATCCCCTGCAAACCCTTTTATACCCCTGCATTTCCCTGTAAACCCTTTTTATGCCCTTGTAATCTTCTGTAAATCCTTTTATACTCTTGTAATCCCCTGTAAACCTTTCCATACCCCAGCAATCCCTTGTATAACCTTCTAATCCCTTGTAAACCCATGTATACCCTTGTAATCTCCTTGTAATCACCTGTAAATCCTTGAATACCCTTGTAACCAATTCTATACCCCTGTAATCCCTTGTAAACCCTTGCATACGCCTGCAATCTCATGTAAACCCTTGTAATCCCCTGCAAACCCTTTTATACCCCTGCAATCTCCTGTAAACCCTTTGAATGCCCTTTTAATCCCCTGTAAACCCTTGTATATATTACTCTTGTAATCCCCTGTAAAACCCTTGTGTACTCCTGCAGTCCCCTATAAACCCTTGTATTTAACAATTATCCTGCGAAATCGCGCGGAATATCGTCTGATACTTAGCCGACGAGGCCGTAGGCCGAGTCGGCTAAAATCAGACGATATTCCGCGAGATTGAGCAGGATAATTGTTTTATTATTCAACAAATTGATAACAAAATTGATTTCCAAGCGTAACATTTTTAAACCTTTCTGTCGACATTTTTTTACTTCACTTTTTCTTCCCACGTACTAAGCTACGTATATCGCTGGATATCTGTTAGCTACGGATGACAGATATCGAGAGCATCATGACCATATTTGGATAGTGTTACAATTTGTTGAATAATAAACCCCTGTACACGCCTGTAAACCCTTTAATCCCTCGTAAACCCTTGTATACCCCTGTAACCCCTTGCAATCTCTTGTATACATTGTAATCCCCTGTAAGCCCATGTATACTCTTGTAACCCACTGTAAACCCTTGTATACCCTTGTAATCCCCTGTAGACCCTTGTGTACCCTTGCAATTGTTGTGAAACCTTGGATACCTATGTGATCCCCAGTAAACCCTTGTAATCCCTTGTAATCCCCTGTAAACCCTTGTATAACCTTTTTATCCTCTGTAATCCTTTGAAAACCCCTGTAATCCATTGTAATTCCTTGTATAGCCTTGTATACCTCTGTAATCTCTTGTATACCCCTGTATACCCCTGTGATCTTATGTGTCCTTTAAAAAAAACCTGTAATCCCTTGTATACCCTTGTATACCCCTGTAATCCTCTTGTATATTCTTGTACACCCATATAATCCCTTTTATACCCCTGTAATCCATTGCATACCCCTGTAATCCCATGTTAACCCTTGTACACCCACCCTTGTAAACCCTTGCATGCCCCTGTTATCCCTTGTATATATACCCCTGTGATCCCATGTAATCCCATGTAACCTTTTTTATATAGTCCTGTAAACCCCTGTATACCCCTGTTATCCCTTGAAATCCCCTGTAATACCTTGTATACCCATGTAATCCCCTGAAATCCCTTTTATACCCTCGTGTACCCCGGCAATCCCTTGTAAACCCCTTGTATACCCTTATAATCCCCTGTAAACTCTTGATACAGGAGACTACAGGGGAATACAAGAGAATACAGGAGAATACAGGAGAATACAAAAGAATACAGGAGAATACAGGGGAATACAGAGGAATACAGAGGAATAAAGGGGAAAGCAGGAGAATACAGGGGAATCCAAGAAATGACAGGGGAATATTAGGGAATTATGGAGAAGCTCTGGATACACTTTAATAACCTTACTTAATGTACATAACCCCTTTTGTGCGGACCTCCGTGGAAACAGCATCACATCGATACCCTCTTCCAGTGAACTACACGGGGTGATTCCTTTAAGATATAAGCCCTCAAAGCTTGATTTTCTCCTCGATACCAGACTTGGTTAGTTTGTTATCTGATTCTTGAAGAAATCCAGTTCTGAAACGATGTTTCGATAGGGTATTTAAGCCCAAAATGTGGCCATGGAGTCGAGCTTTGTTCGCTTCCAAGAAACTCGATGTAGCCGTGCTTAAGTTTCGAAGGCAAAACCTACCAATTTACTGGAACTGCTTGTGACTGATTCAGCAACGTGAAGGTTTGGAAAGTGACTGAAGTTTGAAATAACGCCAAGATTCGAAGCAGGTAAGCTGTAGTTATAAAAAAGTCTGCTCGGATAAGTCGATTTTGATATAGGCTGGAATGTCGGAAATGCTCGTACATGTGCTGATACAAACGGCCATAACTTTTGAAATACTGAAATCGTACAGGGGTTTTTGCATATTTTTGCCGATAAAGGACTACACTTTGCAGCTGTGTAAACCAGAGGTTTCAGCTAGGTCCCAAATTTTAAAAATTAGCTTGTAAATGAAGGCCATTTTCAGCCATCGTTCGTTGGCGAATAATAGTGTTCAGTAATATGCTTGATTTCGTCTTGCCACTTAAAGTGAGACAAAATTGGTTAGTATCTCGGAAAACTAGAAAGATTTATGAGCAAAATGATATAAGACTCAATACAAGATGTTGCAAGTAAAATATTTTACGGCGTCACGAAAAGTGCCAATTTTATGCTTTTGGAGACGGCGCGACGGGCCCTGACGAGGAGAAATATTAAATGGCTCCTGACGCGACTAGAAAATCATTTCGAATCAAAAGAAATCTTGTTTTATTCTAACCTTGGTAAAGTCTTTCAGTTGCCAGAGTTTCAGGCAAAATTATTTTTCAAGCGAAATTGAGTGGGTGGTTCTTAGAGAGACAGCCTCTTAATATGCCAAGCAGAGAACTATTGGTTGGTGAAACAAAGAATTCTTTTGTTTAACGTTTTGGACATTTAAATAACAAAACCAATGTTTGTAAACAAATACCTTCGCTAAAAGCTTACATGTGTATACCTTGTGCTTGTCCACCAAGACTGGGATGAGTTCCCAAAAACCGTTCTCCTTCAAGAACTCCTTAACTGAACCTACCTCGGGCTGAGAAATGTTCAAAATGTACAAAATAAATTTCATTCAGCCTGCCCGATTGAGTAATAAATATTTAAAATAAGGAACATAACAAAGAGGCCATGCTTATGGTTTATGGACTCGAAATGGATCTTTATGCTTGTAGTAACTACAGAAAACGACTTAACACCAGTATAAGAAGATAAATTTTACCTTGTTAACTTCTAAGGGCTTTGAATTTGTCGAAGAACTCATCGTTTTGTGAGACGTGATCAAACCCAACGAACTACATGCAACGTCGCAACGTACAAAATCCCGACACAAAATCCCGCCAACTGTCGGAAAGGTTACCAAGCTTTGAGCGACCGCATTGTTGAGGACAGTGGCTTATCTTCCAATTTACTACGTGAAGGAAAGAGCGAAGCGTTGTAAAATTAATTTTGGTTCTGTTATTCAGGACAAGGTAGAGTTAAAGTGCCAGCTCGATCAAATTTTCCGAAGTTTATGTTTGTGGATTTTTAGAAAGTTTATGTAGCGGTTACTTACCAGGCCAAGCCGTTTTTCAACCCGAGCGCTGGAAGTCCGTTTTTTTTTCACGGTATTTTTCGTAATTTTGCGTCCGCCATTAATCGGCCATGTTCCTACCGCGCAGTAGGAGGCATGGGCCTACTGACGTCATACTCGTAACGAAAACCATTACATTGCTAATAGTTCACTTTGAATCGCAAAACGCCGGCAGGCTGTTTTTTGTCTTTTCGTACGTATACCAGTGTTAGGTAAATGTTGTGTTAAAACATGCCAGGAAAAAGATGTGTTGTGTATGGTTGTAGCAATATCGCTGATCACAAAGCTGGAGTATCTTTACACAGTAGTCCAGTACTGAAGAACGTGCGCGATAAGTGGGTGAGATTTGTAAAAACTCACCGCGCTAACTTTAATTCTCCTGGCGATTTTGCGATCTGCTCTAGACACTTCGAAGTGTCCTGTTTTGAGCGACCACTACACATGCCTGGCTCTAGAAGGAGACTCCTGCCAGGATCAGTTCCTACAATTTGGAGAGAGAGGGAAGAAAAACCAATTTGAGCACGAAAACGTCGGAAAGTAAGCTTGTATAATTTTAGATTTCACTGTTTTATTTTTGTTCTGTATTTTCAGTGACACGTTCTAGTGTTTTCTTTAAAAAGAGATAATAGAGTTTATAAACATAACTTGGTGTTTTTTAGGCTGTGCGAGAATTACGTTGTGTTGGTAATTCAGGAAATCCGGTTGGAACAAGTTCGAAAACAAGTGAAGATCAAGATCTCAAACAACAAGTAAGCCATTTAAAGACAAAACAGAAAAACGAACATTGAATGCTGACTAGAGTCGAAATATTGAATAGTAACTTAAAATAGAAAAGGTAATGGTAAAATAAATACTCAAAACAGAGAAAAGAAGATTTACAGTAAGTTGAATGCGATCGTACGATTTATATTCACGATTGAGTTGAGCAGTATCACGAAGGGAATAACGAGCGAGCTAAGTGAGATTATCAAAGACGAGTCAATTTTCCGATCTCACATAGCATTTTCGAAGATGGAATTTGTTTACCTTACTAAGATTCTCTCATGCAATGATAACTATGAGAAGGCGAAAGTACTCAAAACAACGAAAAAGCCAAAATGATTCAAAGTTGAATATTTTTGTTCGTTGTGTCTAGATACCCGGCACAAACTGGATCCCTGCAGTATGAAATTAATCGAGAATTTCCATGGAAAAACTAATTCAATTCCTCTCAGAACAGTAGATCTTTGTTTAGAAATGTCAAGCGATTTCAGGTCATGATTATTTTGGCTTTGTAGTCGAGCGAATTTTCGAGCTTGGACATACTATAAAACCTCGATGTGTTGACACTTAGAAATTATCGCACTCTGACTCCGGAGCCAACTCTCATAGAATTAGTCCACACAAATTACAGTTCAACTTCTCCGAGAGTTCTCGATATTTTTTGAGAAATGTCAAGCGATTCTAAATAATGTTTCGGTTTTGTAGTGGACGAGTTCTCTGCATACAAGAAAAAATCTTGACTCAAGTATGGGTATCTACTATTTTACTATTTTACACACCGTCTGGCTGCCGGGTATCTAGACACAATGTTCTTTGTTTGAAGTCTGAACAAATTGATAATCAGTATAACAAAATAAATCCGCGAAGTTGTATTATTAGCATAGCATGTCTTCTAAAGCACCAGCAGACACGAACAACGTGACACAATTACTGAATTAGTGCAAGAAAAACAAGTCACATTAATTATACGCTGAAAATTCATGCGGAATGTGGCCCGGACATGTATGGATTGTTTTAGTGTCGAGTATCCAAAAATAACGAGACGAAATATCGCCTTGAATGAGTTATGAGCTACCGTTTTCAAAATATGTCGAGCTCACCAGTACACCAGTAAACTTTTGCAGCGAAGTCGACCAGCACTACTGTATACGTTAGAGAAGCTCCACAGCGGGGATTCTTCGTTTTTTCGCATCCATCTTTGTTTTCAAGTAGCTTTCCAAAGATTTCACATGTATTCGGGGTTTATTCAGAGCTATTCTTGTTTTCTTGTAGGGAAATTAACTTTTGCTCACTCGGTATTCATGTACCGTACAGTTCAGTTCTTCAAACTGAAGCACGTGCGTTTGGTGCAACGTCTCGTAAGTTCATTCAAACTAAATTTCAACGTACTCGTTACTGATTGGACGAGCGATGTTTCCTTACAGTTACCAGAGACGTTTTGTCGTTGGTGACGGCTGAACACTGAAGACGATCGAACGTAACAAATAGTAAATATAAATAAATAATGAATGTCAAGCAGAATAGGATCCCATACAATGATAGTTCTGTATTATATTGCATCAAGCACTGTAAATTTATCTGTTTCAAGCTCTCTTGGCAGGTGTAAGATTTGGTGGTGGCCTTCGAGGAGAGCTTGCTTTATACAGGCTAATCGTGTACCAGCTGAATGATTCTTGGAGCTTCTATCCGCCTTCTGCAAAAACCGGAGCCCAGATTACTTGTTTCTCTTAAAAACTTGTAAAACAAAATCTTTTTACATGGCGCTCTCCTTTCAGTCTCGGGTATTTAAAAAGAATAGAGTAGTTATTTGTGAGCGTAGCATGTACATTACACGGAGTTGCAAAATTGAATAGTTTCCTTCTGCTTTCGTGTCAGGCACTTGATCAGTCAACGTTACCAGCAGTAACCAATGTACTTTTCGCTGAAGAACAGCCAAGTTCTCAATTCAGGGTAGGATAATCATCTTTGCAAAGAAAACATTTGAAATGGCCACATTTTCATGCAAGTGCTGTTTCGAGGGGTGTTTTTCTTATTTTTTAGATACTTGAGGAAAATGACACCGAGATTGAGTCCAAACCCTGCATAAAATCATCCCTACCAGCAGAAACCGATGTATTTTTAGCTGAAGAACAGCCAAATTCTCAATTCAGGGTAGGATAATGTACTTTGCAAAGAACTGATTAATTTATTTGAACTGGCAGCATTTTCATGTAAGTGCTGTTTCGAGAGGTGTTTTCTTTCCTTACTTGTTAGATACTTGAGGAAAATGATACCCAGTCCGAACCTTGGATGAAATCAACCCTACCGGCAGAAACCGATGCAATGTTAGCTAAAGAACAGTCAAGTTCTCTACTCAAGGTAAGAGGATCTTCTTTGCAAAGGAAAAATTCGTCGGTCCTACATTTACGCATAACTGTTGTTTCGAGAGGGTTTTTCTTTTCTTTACTTCTCAGATACCTGAAGCAAATACTCAGACTGAGCCCGAACCTTGTATAAACTGCAAAACTCTTAAAACAGAAAAGAAGCAACTACAGAGAAGAATGCGAACGATGCAGGCAAAGTTGGATGAGTTTAACAAAAAGTTGGAATCAAATCAGATGGAATGGGTTCAGACCTTCGAAAAAATCAACCAACAACCATTATCAAGGTCATCAGGTATGTTCAGAAAATCAAACTCGAATTTAAAGTTTACAGTGCTGGGACAATTCGGCTGGCCTATTACTAGCTAGCTACGGCCCTACCTCATTTCTCCAGGAAAATTTGTTGTTGTTATTGTTACTAAATAAACTTTTTCGGCCTTAATGTGAATTATCAGAAACACAGACAGACGTATTGTTTGCTGACGATGAGGAAACCATTGAACGAATTTGCCAAGCTGGGATAGAAGAAGGGGTCGAAACCAAAGATGACGTTGAAAAGAATGAAGATGATGAAAATGAAGCAGAAGACCCAGATTGGACACCAGAGGAGATAGAGAAAGCTTACAAGGATCTTGGAGATGATTGTGATGCAAACCTTGATTCCAAATCAGAGTAAGGCACAAAAGAGCTGAAGCATTGTTTGTATATTTTCCGTAAGGATAGTGGGAGCGGAAGCTACTGAAAGCTGATGTGATAATCGTTCTCTCTTATCATCATTGACTTCAAGCGTTTCCTTTATCTTTAATTTTGTCAGGTGAAATGTAATGGGGAAAACGCAAGAAATGAACCAAAAGGGATTGTCTTCTTGTCCCAGCTGTTGTTGCTCTTTCAAAACTGCTTTTCATGCTTTGCATCGAGTCCTGACATTAGCGTCAACCAAACTGGTACAATGATATCTGTAACAGCTAAATGCCACAACTGACATGGAAAAGTCAGCCTAATCTTTTTGGTTTTCCCGCCGGAAACATCCTGTTGAGTTTTGGTATCCTTTGTGCTGGTGCGTCGGTGACGAAAGTACTACGGGTGTTAAAACATATTGGCGTATTGGTCTATCAGAAGCCAACTTTTTACTATCATCAGAGGAACCTCCTCATCCCTTCTATCCTTGGCTACTGGAAATCGTATCAGAAAAATCTTTTCCAGAGGCTCAAGGGCTCGGAGGTGGTACTTGCTGGAGACGGGCGGCATGACAGTATGGGTCACTCCGCGAAGTTTGGAACCTACACGATATTTTGCTGTACCATCGGACTCATACTTCATATCGTTATAGTTCAGGTAAATCAAATTTTAGTGAATGATACATACCCACGTTGATTACTTTTGGGAATGTACGCCAACAGCACTGTCCATGCACAAAGTGCTGAATTTATTACTGAATTTCAGTTTTTCGTTTCTTAATGTACTGAGTAAGATTTAAACTGGTTTCGAATATGAGCAACCAACAATTCATCATGCAGGCACTTCATTGAGATACGTCAAAAAAGGAGAGGGGTTAAAAGGGAGGCGGGCCTACGAAGTTATTGATCTGTCATTAATTGGCTAAAAACGGAGTGGGTCAGAGTTTTTTCGGATCTCCGGACCTTCTATTAATTATATGGAGACTATAGAAATTACGTTCTAAAATTGTTTTCAAATGATGTTATTCTACTTTTGATAGGCAAATGAAGCCAGCTGGAAGCAGCTCGGGGATGGAGTTTTTCGCATTTGAGAGGGCGTTTACCTTTTTGCTCACCACGGGAATGGTCATAAAAGCATTTATATCAGACAGACATTCATCTATAACAAAGTGGATGAGAGAACAGTGCCCTAGGAAATGCTAGGAGCTTGGCAAAGGAACCGTGTCCCATTTTTACGACCTTTGGCACGTGGCAAAAAGTAAGCCGGGGTGTAACAGAGTTCGCTTATAAATAATTACTATGTAGCTGAGAAATCTCACAAGCACTTCGTAACTGTTACATTTCAGGTATTGGGAAGAAACTGACGAAACTGAGTAAAGAGAAAGGCTGCGAAGTAGTAGGCAGATGGAAGAAGGCATGCATCCGCCACTTTTACTGGTGCGTTACCTCAACACCATCAAACCAAGACGAAGTGAAGTATGCCAAATTCGAGTCCTTTTTCTCTCACATCCTGAACAAGCACATAAACCTTCCAAACAAAATTTTTAACAAGTGCGCACATGGAATCATCACACAATCACGAGTATGGCTCACAAAAAGTAAGTATACTGTTCCCGTAATAGTCTGGAAAATGTGGTTGGGTATATTGAAATTAATCAATAAAACTTGGCCTTCATGTTGACATAGCAACGAGGTAAACGCGGGACTTTTGAACAATTGAGAAGCGCGAGGTTCTAATAGTGACTTGTTTCACTCTTCCCTGCAGGTTCGCTTGCCTATGAAAAACTCTGCGAGACTTTGAAGGAGAACTCCTTGACAAAAGCCATTAAAAAGTCCTCTTCAAATGCACAAACCAGCTGTTTAGAAGGGTATCACTCGGTCATTAACCAGTTTGCGCCCAAAATGTTTGCCTATTCCTATTTGGGCATGCTAGCCAGGTGCGTTTTGTTGTTAGTAGCGCTGAATTATCCATTAGAATGTAGCTGCTGTATACCCGCTATAGGAGCCGAGTGTGGCAACTCAACATCCTGGTACATAATTCCATAGAAAAGAAAAATCGAGAAACGGCGGCCGCACTCGGTTAGATTTGTTTAGCTTACTCACCCACTAAGGAAAACTCACCTTAAATTGGTTTTGGTAAAGAGCAGAAATGGGGTTTTGGAATGTGATGCTTTCTTTTCATTCCCAAGCGCGTGCGCAATCACCTCCCCTGCTCAGGTGTAGACCTCAAGCATGCATCATTATTTTCCAGGGTACACAACATCTTCTACTTGGTCAATTAAAAAAAACCGGATAAACCGTTCGCTACGTGGAGAATTTCCACGACGCAACGTACACTTGAAATTTCACATTCCGTTGATATAGATTCCTATTCATATCGTTCTTTAGAACAATACTGTCAGCACTCCATTTTAATAATAATCTCATGAGAGAAAACAAGCTGGGCGAAGACGGAAACCCATTGCTTCACGTGAAGTATATGAAATTTAAAGAGGACGAAGCCACAGTACGGCAAGTCAAGGAGAATCAAAACTACGGTAAGTTTTTTATAGTAAATCTTGAAGTCACAGGTAAACCATACACGTTTCAAAAATTGAAAATAACCTGTTATGTTAGTTGCGTTACCCGTTACTAACTCTTGCAGCCTTGAGCACGCGCAGATTAATGAAAACGTGACCATCAGGACACGCGCTGTCATCAAAATGGCTTCTGCTGCAAAGGAACCGGCACGTGAAAGTGATAACGAATCTAATTATTTATCGGAAAGTTCAGAGTCCGTAGATTTCGATTTTCTGCTGAACGATGATGACGTAGAACCGATCGCTAACGAACAAGAAGAAGCCGACTATAGAGAGGAATTAGCGCGAGAACAGGAGGAAGAACAGATGCTTACGAGAAGGTACTCGGGAGAAGAAGCAATAGAAACGTGGTATGTGGAAAATCCATTTCGGTCTAAAAGCGCAAAACTAGATTTCTTTAAAAATTGCACTGCAGTTCTGATAACATTTTGCAGTTTCCATGTTTCAAATTTTACTAGTCAACTGAATTTGATCCGGTGTTTTTATGATGATTCAAGTTGATGTATAGAATCATTCTTGTGCGTGTTTTTACGTCTTCAATATTACGATAAACTTCAGGTGTCATTGTTCGAATTGCTCTCTGGAAGGCGTTGTCAAGCCTAGTGAGTGCTGGTGCTGCATGGAGGTCAACAAATGCAGGGAAAAAATGGAGGAAGCAAACCAAGGGCAAGATTGTGTTACACTGCATCCCGGTTTTGACACAGTCTGCTTAAACCAGTGGGTTTTGCATACCGCTGCAATTGGATTAAAGACAAAATCCATTAAGTTATATACCACCCTATTGGCACGAGGGCAAAGAGCTGAACCAGAGTAAGTTTCATCCATATTTTCACTATTTTGTGTGTATGAACGAGTGGTAGTTAAAAAGAGTAAAAAAAGTTCATGGTTTTAGTTGGCTTTGATGCGTAAGCCAACAGTTTTTGCTAATTGTTGACTTTTGATAACATATTTGTCGTGATCTTACAGTCCAAGTAAAATTCCATACCAGCTAAACTGTAGTTATCCTACACTGATCTTCACTGTTCAGTACACTATACAGTACCTAGCGTTTCACTGAGAAACAGTCAGTGGTAATGAGCTTATATATACGCTTAGTTGCACTTTTTAACATTTTTACAGGTTTCTTCGATCAGTTGCCTATAGACAGTTTGTTAGGCTAATATGGAATCGTATCGGCAGCTCAAGACGTGTACCACTTCCTTGCTGCGTGTATCATAAAATAAGAGCAACATTTCCCGCTGAAACCGATGCCTACCATGGTTTTGAAGAAGATGAAGATTAATGCCAGCCAACCAATCATTAATAAAGTCTAAAAGAACTAAATTTTTAAATGACTGGTTCCTTCGGGAGCATGATCTTATTATCAGTTTAACCTTTGCTAACCCCAGTCTCTTCTGTATGTATCATATCTCAATGTCAAATACAAGGTGTGATAGAAGCAAATTAGAATTCCCTTCCTGTTGTCCTAAAGAATAATGCAACGTATTATCGTGTTTTTACTCTGAAACTAGAGAATAAGTAAGCGTTTTATGTAGTTCGCTGTTTAGATGACTGATTTTGTGCAAGAGCTTATACAGAACTTATACATTTAAACTTTTATAAAACAAACAAAAAAATCTATCATAGAATAATCGAGTAGTTTGAGATCCCTTTTGTAAACCAAATGACTGGTTTACTTTTCAAAAATTTGAGTTGGGGATGGCTGCCCGGTTGTATATTTCAAGAACAGTGACCCCATTAAAATATCCAAGTTTGCTTACTTTACAGCCCTCACTGTGCACAACTCAGCCATCATAATATAATTTAAATTGATTTGACATATCTATCCCTGGCAAGGTCAATGAAAATTTCGAGGCAAATGACACAAGTTTACTTGTGCAATGATGTACATCTTGTACATAACCCAAGACATAACGTAGAATTTGTTACAATGCATAAACTATGGAAATTATTACTGCAATGAAAAGTCTGAAAACTTATTGTTTTAGATTGTTTTCTAGGATATATTGAAGATCTCTACCAGTTCATGGTTACCACACCAAGGAAGGATCCTGCAAAGATTGTAAAGGATTCAGAGAAGGAGGTGCCCAAGCCAGTTAATACCATGTTCGCTGAGAAAGAGCCCATGGAAGAGGCAAAACAAAAATACATGTCCCGTCATGGAAAAGAAACTCCAATATGCCCACCCACATGTACAGGTATAAAATGGAGAACCAAATAGAATGGTTGCTTGTCTGATCAAATTATAAACAATGTTCTCCACTAGGTTGTCACAAACTGTTGAAGTATGCAGCATTATTGTTGGATTTTGCAACAATTTTTAAAAGAATCTGATACATATAGATAGCTTTGCAGACATTGACATCACAAAGTAGATTGTGGTTTATGCTACTTTTGACAACACTGTCACCAATATATAAAATCACAAGATGAATTCCCATAACAAGTGGAAAATGTCAACATTATTTTGTAAGATGTCTACTTTTGAGTCAGCAATAATAATTAAATAACAATATGTAATTATAATAAGAACCTTCCCAGAATCCTTTGCAGCTGGAAAATCGTCAATCCCAAATAACTTGGTCAGTTTGAGGGCAGCAAGACCCCCACGTTGTCTAGAAATAAGTCTTACCATAAACTAATTATTGTACAAGACTAAGGGCGATGACGTCATTGGTCACGTGACTTTGCTCTGAAGTGCGTTTTTGCTCACTGTGACGAAATTATTTTGTTATTGAAAAAGCAGTCAACGTGGTTTCAAGCACAATGGTGTGAGCCATTTCCGACTGTCCGGGTACCGAACAAAATATAAATATTAAGGGAGCTATGTGCAATTTTCAAAAAGTGGGAGTCTGGGTACAAGTGCTATCTCGCGTTGCTTTAAACGCAAGGAAACAAAAATTTGGATGTGGGTAGATATTTTTATGAAATATACATTTTTGCTATTTTTAATGCTGTGACATCATCGGTCACGTGACCAGAACGGACCAAACTTTAATATTTGTTCTAAAAGTTTACTAGAACCTTTCTCCAAGAATATTTTTAAGCGAAGTTGTAGTTTAATAAATAGTGTTTTAGAAAATGGCCATGATTACTTTTTCCTAAAAAAGTGCGGCAGTAGAAAATCTAACTGAAAAGTTTGTCAGCTTCCTGCTCAACGACCATTTGAGCTAGCAACGAAAGAAAATTTTGCCAAAGGCCTGAGTGTATGCCCTTAATGAAGACGTTGTCAGTTTTTTCAAATTTTAATTGGTTTAGGAGGAGATCGATGTTTTTTCTTGAAATGAAATGAGTGAGGCCTGGGAGAAAGTAAAGCTGCTGCCCATCCACCACTCCGTTGGGATCTTCCCAGCGGATTCCTGGTGGTACGTAATGCGGGCTCTTAAAAAGATAACATTCAAAATGGCGCCGACTGGCAATGAAGTGGAGTGGACAGTGAAGTGAGTTTTGAGTTACATAGGATAGTTTTGTTGCTGTTCTTCCTACTTGACGCGGCCAAAACGAGTCCCCAAACACAGAATATATGTCCTCCAAAGTGGCTAAACTACAGAATACAGGGCCACTTTTAACCATGCACCAAACGAGCCGGCTCGTTTGGCTCGTTTGCTCTTTACTCCACTGTCGAGCCAAACGAGCCAAACGAGCTGCTCAATATGTGATACCAACACTTAAGGACGTTCGCGCCCAAAAACTTCCCACGTACAGATTTTTTAAAACTTTGACGGCAGGTAGAAAATGATAAGATTGGATGAAAAACGTAAAAAAAATCGGGGGTCACCGAACTCGTTTTGAAGATAAGGCGCATCACAGATCATAGCATTTCTAGGATTTCTAGCCACTGAGGCGATTCTGGCCGGATTCATTACTATCGGCATATATTTAAGTTGAAGAATCATATCTAAGTTATGTGTGTTTAACACAGCGTATATAGGCCTATTTGATAGATCTTTGCTACATATGTCATAAAATCAGCTAGAATTAGCCTTAAAAAAATACAACTTCTAAGCTACGCACACCTGTATCCACGTACAAATTCGACCCTATTTAAACAGTATATGAGAAATAATTAAAACTTCCCACGTACAGATTTTTTTTGTTTTTTAGTATCATGGAGAGAATCAGGAAAGGAAGTGATCTGCCGAAAAAAAAGTGGGGGTCACCGAGCATCCAACAAAAATATTCGCACACAAAGTTAACGCAAAGGTCATCAGCTCTATATTTTATTGAGTTTTCGACTCGGTGCGCGCGCTTGAAAATGACGTGGCACGTGATTGACCAATGAATAGCGTGCGCACTAGAGATGCGCAGTAGCAATGGGCGCGAGCGTCCTTAACCAAAACAACTTATACCTCGTTCTTACATCCACTGCCGAGCCAAACGAGCCAAACGAGCCGGCTCGTTTGGTTCACGGTCAAAAGTGGCCCTGCATTCTGTAGTTGCTCCAGTATTTGTATGCCGAATGAAGAGGAATATGAAATGAGCAGAAACTTTGCAGACGTTTCGCTAACAATAACTGTTCTAACAGAAATTTACCGGGACGTGAGGTCTAAGGTAAGCGTTTCTTGTCCTACAATGATCTGATTTTATTTTGAAGACTGGTTTAAGCTTATGTCGTTGATGTTAATCGTGTGTGAAGCTTCGTATAAGTGCTACCGATAGAATCGTGCTGAAACTTAGCAAACTGGAATTTAAGTCGCCTCGGAGGAAGAAAATAGATTTTGGGAACGAGTTGACACTGTTAAATGAGTCTTCTTCGAGTCGTGTATTTGTAATATTGACCAATTGATCATTTGGGCCACAAAAAATAATGATTTAGTATTTGAATTTAAGGGTGAAGGTTGCCATAGGACAGCAAAGAGTCAGGATAATTAATAGCAAATTCAGGGAAGTTTATGAAAATTACATTTTTTGATTCGGTGCCTTTCAGTCTGTATCATTTGGGTTTCACTTACTGGTAGTTAAAAAGGTAAAGGTAGAGACTGTTTGCATTCAACTCCAGTGGTAGACTTCAATAAAACTATGGTACTCACATTTAAATAAGATCATTTTTTAACTTTAAATTTGTATCTTCCCGTTGCGTGTATTGACAGACATGGATTTATGTTTCTTTTGCATTTTGTGGTCTACAGGTAATTTGTGGGATTAATAACCAGGAATGCCCACTAATGAGGACATTTAAATTTACTGGTGAGTTTAACTATGGATTATGACATGTTTAGGTAGCTATTGATTGCTCAGTTTTAACATAGTTATTTGCAGGACGTAACATGTCGATCAAAGTCGATCATCGAAAACGTAGTCGATAAGTCGATAGTACTCGATATTTGTCGATAATTGTCAATCTACAAGTTAAATTTGTCGATAAAAGTCGATAATCACAAGATTTTCAACTGGTTGTTGATTTGCAGGCACAAACAAGAGTCAAACAACGCAGCATTGTGTAACGATCGAAGCGTCGGCGACTGGATGATTAATATATCGAAGAAAAATATAAAGCATCGCACCATCTCGACG
The DNA here is from genome assembly GCA_019787425.1 of Platygyra sinensis. Lineage (NCBI taxonomy): Eukaryota > Metazoa > Cnidaria > Anthozoa > Scleractinia > Merulinidae > Platygyra > Platygyra sinensis. The sequence continues at coordinate 26,075 of JAHPZR010005020.1, forward strand.
TTAAATGAAAGCTTGCATGGCTCAACAAAAGATTCAAGGAAACAATAGGCGTGTCTTATTCTACCTTTGAATATTATCAAGCATAGTTCACAAATAAACGTGTGGGTTCCCTATCGTGTCCTCTTCCGGCATGCATCGTTTTTTGTATTCCCGATACTTGTCGATTGAAATCGATCAAAGTCGAAAATCACAAGAAATTGTGGAATTGACTTTTATCGATTTCCGATACTTGTTGACTGATTAGTATCGAATTCCATCGACAATGATTGACTTTTATCGACTTTCGAAATTATCGACATGTTACGTCCTGTTATTTGTGAGCCCACTCCAGCCTCTCAGTTTTAACATACATGTAGTTATAATTGTAAGCCCTTTCCAGTCTCTCAGTTTTAACATAGTATTTGTGAGTCCACTCCAGCCTCTCAGTTTAAAAATAGTTATTTGTAAGCCCACTCAAGTCTCTTAGCTTTAAAATAGTTATTTGTGAGCCCTCTCCAGCCTCTCAGTTTTAACATAGTTATTTGTGAGCCCACTCCAGCCTCTCAGTTTTAACATAGTTATTTGTGAGCCCAGTCCAGCCTCTCAGTTTTAACATTGTTATTTGTGAGCCCAGTCCAGCCTCTCAGTTTTAACATAGTTATTTCTAAGCCACACACAATCATTACCTGAACCATTCAAGATGTGCTTTTTGACCAGATATTTCTCTACTTTATAGAAAAAATAATTAAAAGGTTTTTGGCAATTTTAAAGGCAATTTATTCTCAATTATGGGATGACCTTCAGCAGCATTTTAAAAAAAGCAATGTTAAAATTCAAATGAGGCCTGAAACTCATCTATTTAAATTAAAGGCTATAATCCAAGCTTTATGAGTGTGTTTGCAAGCAGGCAATATAAAGCTTACTGAAAGCAACATGATGTATCTTTTTGCTAACCAGAGTGCTATTTAGGCTAGCCAAGTCTTATGTAAGCCGATCCAGAATTCCTCAAATGGCTTGCAGGTTTCATGACAAATGAAAGCCATACAAGCCAGAACTCCAGTAAATAACCTAACCTCAGGCTCAACCTAACCAAAGAACTGTTTAGGCTAATTATATAGCTAGAGAGCTATTCAGAGGCTAACCAGTGTGCTATTAACTTAAATTGCTTCCATGTGTTGGCTTGCACTTTGACAAGACCCAGGCTTTTTTGAATCCGTCTGATGATATAAGGGATTGAACATTTAAGCTTTTAACTTTCGTCCATTTTAAGTTTTACATGGAAAATGTTTTCCCTTTTTAAGACACTGTTTCTCTTGCTAATCAATGCAAGCTCCATGTGTGCATTATTAACTGCCAGTAGGGAGTGGATATGTACCTAATGAGGACTTAAGGGCTGTAGAATTTTACTTCTTTGTCAAAAAGGATTCTTCACTTATGTGGGAAGTAGCCCCCGGGGCAGGTAATCCCCTTTAAAAGTAACGGGGGTGCTCGTCGTACCTTTCAGGGGGTGAAATTTGTGAATTGGTACTGCTTGGGGTTTTAAAACCTAAAATGACTGCTGCAGTACCTTTAGGGGTCTCAAAGGTCATCGCCTTGAAAAAAAAATGACTGAAATCGTAATTATATTTCTTAAGCAAGTAACATTTATTTCTGAATTTTTACTTAAAAATAGTAATGCCACTGAAAATTATTCTGTTATTACTAACAGAAATGGTATCTCTTAGGGGCGTAAATAAAGTCCAGGCCACGCCCACAAAATAAGTTTTTGGTACCTTTTCAACAAGCACCCCCGACATTTTCATGTGGAGTAACCCCTTGGGGGGAAGTAGCCAAGTAGTAGCTGTGAATTTGATTAAAAAAACTCCAGCTTAGTTTTTGTTGACAACTTTATTGCTTTACAAGAAAACCAAACATTCATTTCTGCCGGTAACCTTTCATTTTGAGATGAACAGAATAAAAAAAAAAACTAGCTTTAACTACAGAGTCCAAAAAATCTAATAACCACCCTGCCTGGCCCAGGTATAAACTGGGTAAGGTGACACTATTATATGCTAACCCAAAGTCCCATATTTTCTTTGGAAACATCAACAAATCAATGATATTTGGGTATCTAGCAAATGGCAAAGGATTGGATCCACTCTAGAGGCCAACATGAAAACAGTCAGTTTTTTTTTTCACACACTGAGAAGGCCATTTACAGTCTACATGTTAGAAAAATAGCAGTTTAAGCAAAATAAATACTTTTTGCTTACTCTTTTTTATATTTGCAGGTGACTTAAAGACTTTGCAATGGCATTCCTCTTAGTCAATCAGGGCTCGAGACTAACTTTTCAGCTTGCTAGCCCAGTGGCTAGTGACAGGTTTGATTCACTAGCCAAAACAAATTTTTCACTAGCCAGATACTCTGATATCCATCATCACCTCAAGTCAAGTAAATGCTAGCCTGTGTAGCTTGCAGTATGTTTTGAATGAACAGCTGGCAAGTACAAAGTTTTTGCACCCTTGATTCTCACAGAACCACCATCCAGTTTCCTCTGGGCCTCTAGTGTTCGCATATTTTTCTCTAGCCAAAATGGCTAGTGAAGCGCAAAAACCACTAGCCAAAATGGAATTTTGACTAGTCTGTGGCTAGTTTGCTACCGTTAGTCTCGAGCCCTGGTCAATGATGAACTCAAATATAAAGTTGTCACAACATTGATTCCCACAGAAGACAAGTTATATAAAGTTTATAGCTATTTATGTGATATGAAAATCCCAGAACCCAATAGGGTTACGTGTGTATACTATCACTTTATTGCATGAAGGTTATAAATCCAATCTGGAATTCATGACAAAAATATTTGGAAAAATATTCAGGCCTTAAATTTATACACACTATCTATTTTTGAGTTATTTTTTTGTAAAAAAAAAATACCTCTTAGTAGACGCGTCAAGTATGTTGTGGACGGGTCAATGGATCAGTGAGTGAGTGAGTGAGTGAGTGAGTGAGTGAGGGAGGGAGGGAGGGAGGGAGGGAGGGAGAGATGTATGTATGTCACACCAATCAGATGGGGTCTACTATAAACAGCCAATCAAATTTCTTGTTTTAAAGGTAAATGGTATATGAAAAGATTTGATCCCGATACAGTTCAGAACGGCCATATTTATTATTCTATAAAAGAGGAGGAAGTATTCATACATTGGGTTTACTTCAGCAAATTCGGTGGGTTAGGTTGAGGATTTTAGTTGTGGACGAGATGAGCCTTGAGGTTTGAAACAGTGCGTGAGCTAGTTGTATGCAAATGAACGAGATGTTATTTTTAGTTACAAAGGTAACCTGATATTTTTGTTTTTCACAAGGAGTAAATTCAATTAGACGTCACGCATCGTTGCTTCTAGTTCGTAGGAAATGTTTTAGGGGAGACAAGACTATTTTGATTCGAAAGAGTTCGAGCGTTTACAATAGGTACAGGTAACGATTGTTTTGTTCTTGTTGCATGCAAATATAGACAGAAATTTTTATTTTTTAGTTACAAACAGTAATTTGACACTTAAGTTTTTCACAAGGGAGTAAATCCAATTAGAGCTAACCAATCGTCAGCACCTGTTCCCACGAGATGCTTGCTATTTTTAGTTACAAATGGTAACTTGACACTTTTGTTTTTCGTGTCGGAGAAAATAGTTCGCACGAGATGTTTGCTATTTTTAGTTATAAATGGAAACTTGACACTTCTATTTTTGCTTTGGGAATAAATTCAATGTGAGCTTACAAATTGTCGGCTTCTGTTTCCAGGATATTAAACAAAAAAGAAGCTTTCATTTCTGTTTTTACGTCTCTGCAGTAGCAGTTTATAGCTTTATTTGATGACATTCATTTCAGTTTTTTTTTAAAGACTGCGTGGCGTCAACTTAAAGACTTTCAATGTATCAGAAATTTTCTTTTTCTCTTTCTTTCTATTTTCGGTGAA
>JAHPZR010005020.1:32500-39533 GCA_019787425.1 Platygyra sinensis
CCACTGTGATTGGACCAAATTTGACAAGCTGTCAACTGAATTTAAGGTGGCCGAACACAGTTTTCGCGTGCGCTCATGCTAACGCAATTCAGCGCGCGTACAAGTATTGCATAAAAACAAGCATGGCATCAATACAGCGATCATTTTATTTCCTCAATGTCCGCGCTGTCTGTACTAATTTTCTTCACAAATGAACACTGTATTTATGGTTTTACTCTTTTATTACAGAGGTATGTTTGAAAAAGTAACGATGCACAGAAACCAGCAATTCTCAGCTTTTGTTTGTTACCGAAGGAACCCAGTTAAATGCAGTGCATGCGTAGTAAGTCGAAAAAATTGCGATTGAGTGAAAAATTGACTTTCGGAGATACGCCTATTTCTCGAGAACCACTCATTAGAATTTCACGAAATTTAGAGCGAAAATACTTTAGGAAATAAGTAACTGGAGGATTCAAAAAAATTAAAATTTAACAAAGGAAATTCGAGATATGCCAGTGAACCTTCAACGAGGGATAAGATCCGTTTGTTAAATTATTATTAAAATAGCGCTAACATGTGAGTATCGTTAAAAGCTTGTTGCATGCAAATTATAAAGAAAATCTAATGACTAGATTTTCTGCAAATAAACAAAACCGATTTTAAACGCCTGTTTATAATTAATCATGTTGCCATGGCAACGGCACATACGACAGTTTAATTATCAAAAAGTTGAAGTTTGTGTTGTTAACTTGCTTGCTGCCATTTTTGGCGACCAAAGGATCAAAGGTTTTAGAAGCAAAGGTAAATGAAACAGAGATATCAAAAACTGTGTTCAGCCACCTTAATTCTCGTAACGCCCCTTGGATCAAAAACTCGAAAACTTAGCGCTTTTGGTTCATATATTCCGACGTACTGTTCATAAACTTGACTAGAAAGAAATGTATTTCAGTCTCAGAATTTACATCTGTGAAACACGGAATGTGTAAAATCTGTAGCACTTGAAGGTGGACTGATTTTTCGTCGCTCTCTCGCTTGAAATGAAGTACTTCAGCCGGTTGTTGTTGTTTTGAGCTAAAGGTCACTGGGGTTTCATCTCGCGTTGGTTTTCACGGCCTCTCTTTCCGAAGTAGAGAATGGTGTTAAACCATGCCGAATTTGCAAAACTTTCTGGAGCATTCAGACCAAGCTGCGACTGTATGGTTTTCCTTCCACTGAATTTTCTGGTTTCTGCGTAAAAAAGGTTTCAACATGGCTCAAGTGCAACTGGAATTTTTGTCTCCTTCCTCCACCGCTAAAGTCGGACGGGAACGGTTGGTTTATTTTATAGTTAGTTATCACATTGTATTAAATCTTTATTTTGTAAAATGAATCGGTTTAAATTTACGTAGGACTAAATATTAAAAGACTACTCGTGACTTTCTCCACCTTCAAAGACATTGACAGCGTATTTTGGTGACTTTATTGTACTTTCCGGAACAGCACTTGCCATCAGCTTTTTAATGTAATCATCGCTAGACTCAGTAACACCAGTTTGGTTTCCTTCCATATTAAATAAGAGAAAACAAAAGTTGAAATTCTTGGGCTGACTGTTTTTCCTCGACGGAAAAAATCAGAGGACAAATATCGACGCGGGCGGGGGTTATTGCGTGATACCTGTCCGGCAATTTAGATCACGTGACGTAAAAAAGCCAATAAAATCAATCAAAAATTAATGGGTGGGTTATAATTAACAATATTAAGATATTTAGATCATTTTTTTTTTTGACTGTGCCCTGAGTTTTCCTTGCTATTTTCTAGAAGCAACAGTTAGTTCTATGGCACAAAAAACATATTATCGGTTTCCCACTCGAAACAAATATTTTCAATAACACTAAAAGCAATAACCTAAAGCAGCAATTTTCCAGTATGGCAGATGCACCTACATGTAATATTCTTCATCCACTCCTTCCACAACCGCAAGAAAATTGTGAACATATTTCACTGTTTTCCGAGTAAGATATTTGGAGATTTATTGCAGACATTTGGCGATTCTACGTGATATTTATAGGAGGGCCTCGCGTAAAGCACAGAACCCAACTGATCAACAGATGGGCGAAAGTGCAGACATCACAGACGCCTGTACGTCTCTGGCGGGCGATCCACGCACAAAAGCAAAAACAAAAACCGCCAAACGAACGTGAAGCAAGCTTAAGTCCGAACACAACCCAAACTGAACAAACCGACGGCCGAGAGTGCAGAAAACATATATGATATAAACGGAAAAAAAATAAAAGCCTGATCGCACATTTACGGAGCAAGTATCAAAACACTGTACGCTATGTCGGGCCTCGCGGACATGATATCCAACACAATTTCACAATTTTATCGTTGTGCCAACGAATGAATACAAAAGAAACAAAAACAAGGTTCTACATACCACCCAAGATATCAACATTTCCATCGAATCGACTTTATTAGAGAACATTCCAGCTCCTCTTCTTCATACACCCGTTGGAGCGATCGATCGGCAACCTCGTCTCTGTTCAGTGTTGAAACTGGTTTTATTATTTGGTCGTTGACGCATCAGAACCAGAAATCGTGTTTGCAGATATTCAAAAGCATCGAGAGTTACCCTTTGCGCGTTAATACGAAAAAAATATTCTTGAAATGGACTCTCAGCTTCCTTGAAGAAGAACAAGATTCATAGCTTCTGAGTGTTTGCTTTGTGAAAAGTTGTAAAACGTTACGAGTATGACGTCATAACTTGATCTTCTGCTGTTAAATTGCGGGCTCAGCTGGAGCCGGTTTCGTGTAATGGCGGACGAAAAAATCGTAAGTTAAAGAGCATTTTTTTTATATTAACAGTCGTTATGTTCAATTTTTTTACATCGAAGAATGTTTGGCACTAGAATTGGTTATTCTGTTCAAAAAAATGCGGGAAAAAATGATGTCAATTTTCGTCGAACTGGCACTTTAAGCTTATATTGATCAAAACGATAACAAACAAACTTCAAAGCATCTCGCATCCTGACAGCGATACATAATGCTTAACAGCGGGGACACGTAAATCCTTCTTGTTAACTATAGCGATAAAATTTAATTTAGCTTACCTTTCTGCTAATTCTGCTCGTCCTTGCAGCCTGAAGTCATAGTTCATAGGGAAGTCTTTGAAGAAAGCCATTTTTGACCGAGCTACAGGGCATCAAAAATGAGAGAGAACCTGGGGATGACTTTAAACCAGTCCCCCTTGTGCGCTTTCCACCTTTTTCTTCCGATTATCCCCTGGTTTACGATACAAATGGTAAGCGCTCATGCGGTTCAATCCATTCCGTTTCCTTGGTGCCAAATTAGTGCAATACCATTTGTCAATTACCATTCTCAAACTCATTAATTATTCATGCGCTCTTACCCAACCAGAGCATCTTATTCTGGTCAGGTGGAGGAGTTTAGAAAGCCAATGAAAAACGAGTTGAAAACACGGTTTTGAAAGAAACCCGTGTTTGAAACGATTTCTTAATCTGCATATTCATAAAGCAACAAAAAACACGTGGCGATTAACAACTTTATTTAATCACACATTTTACGAAACAAACTTTAAACCTAAATTATTTGCTGCTAATTTTGAATGTAACGGTACAGTTGTTAAACTACCCAAAACAGAAAAGCTCATTCTTTTTCTAAATTTAAATTCTCGCTCGATGGTGGCGACCTCGTGTTTTTGGTTCACTTTCAACCTTGCTGTACACTTCCGACCTAAATTGGCACTGACGTTAGAAATTTTATCAGACCAAATGCACAAGTTACCTCGGAATTGCGCTGGCCACACACTTTTCCTCTTCTTCGCTAGTTTTAAGAGGTCTAAATCGGCACTTTGCCATTTGCTCTGTGAAGCAACGTGTTCGCTCGGAACTGACAAACAGCTAGGTAACAACGTGACATCAGTTGATGAATATTCAAAAATTGTCACAGCGCAGCCATTAGGTGATAGGATCATGCACATCATACACATTGTTTTGAGGATCATGCACATTTCACGTCTCAAATATAATAGTTGAATTGGGAAATCTTATTCAAATGATAATTTAAAATAATTTTCTTTATTGGAGAAGTAATTTCAGAAACTCGTGCTTCGGGTTTCATCAGATTTCCAAACGCTCAAAAACAATAAAACCACTCGGCATGCGGCCTCCTGGTTTCAAATGTTTCTCGCGTTTGGATACCTGATGAAACCCTCGCACTCGTTTTTGAAATATTACTTCAAATGGTAAGCACTGAGGGTTTTAACAGCGACAAGCGGGGCACTGATATTCGATTTACAGGGTTTTTCAGAAGTCAAACGATTTACAGGGCTTTTACAGCGACGAGGCGGGCCCTCCTTTTTCGATTTACAAGGTTTTTACAGAATCAAGCCAGGCCCTCTTTTTCGATTTACAGGGTTTTTACAGAGTCAAGCCAGGCCCCCTTTTTCGATTTACAGGGTTTTTACACTGTCAAGCCAGGCCCCCTTTTTCGATTTACAGGGTTTTTACAGTGCCAACCCAGGCCCCCTTTTTCAGATTTACAGGGTTTTTACAGCATGAAGCGAGTACTGCTTTTCAGCGATTGTAAACGCTTTTTTACATGTTATTTACACAATCTTGAAAGCAATATTTACAGGTTCTTTACAAAGAAGATACTGTAAATATATGTAGTATATTTTACAGTATATTTACATGTTCCTCAATTAATCACTGCAAAAATGGACCTTGTAAATAATTTTTACAGTAAATTTCCATGCTATGGTGAAACTGTAAATTTCATGTATGTTAAGTTTTACAAGTACCCATCTTGTAAGTTGAAATTTACAAAACAGGTAAACTAAGGTTTACCTAGTGTAAATCGCGATTTACATGTGCGGTAAATTTTTCAACTTTTCCAGTGTTCATGCGCGCGCAGCGGAAGCAATAAATGAGTATCGTGGGCAAATGTCGCCGGAAGTTGTCCGTAGACGGAAAGATCTGGGGCCCGTTTCTCGAAAACCCCGGAACTTTTTCGGGCCCGTAAAGCCATTTTTAGTTTATCTGTATCTAAAAACGGAGAAGTGCATGCGCCTGAAACTCTTTGTACGAAGAGAACTTCTGTTCAAATTAAGAATATGTGAATAAAACAGCTTTTTAATCGTAAGGTTCGAGATTTTGCTATGGCTTTCCGGGCCCGAAAAGTTTCCGGGGCTTTCGAGAAACGGGCCCCTGGACAGAAATTTGTCGATGGAAATTGTGGCCGTGGACCGTCGCCGGATGTGAAAGTTTCCTCATCACCCCTCCCTGCTTCGGCTTAACAAAAGTACCCAAAAAAACTTCGATGCCGCTCATGCCGCTGCAATAAGCTGAATAAGTAAATGCAAGATCAACAATAAAGAATGTTTGCATGTCGTTATAAATTTAAACCACAAGTCAGAATTTCGCAACATCTGGAAATCGCAATATGGTTGAGAAGCCGAGATGTTTGCGCCTAGGGGACTCTAAATGGGATTTTTTGCACACGCTACCACGTGCAAGTTAGATCTTCGAGGCAGCCATATTGTGAAGGAACATCGCGAAAACATGAAGATCGCGGAGCGCCTTACAAGAGGGGGTCTTACAAGTAAGTTTTGACGACAAATCACAGATTTAAAGCAGCTTCTCGGACTTTAGAAACAACAATGGTAATGTAAATTATTACTTCCAAGTTGATTTAAACTTTTGAAACGATTGGTAGAGCCACGGGCGTTAAAATGGCTCCAAAAGCGGTCGTCAAAAAACTAAAGCTTTCGCTTTGGCGTGAAGAATTAATTTGAACCCTGCTCGACGTGTGTGCGAAACGTCTGCGAAATTTTCAACATTTTTTCGCTTTTAAGGTATTTTCGCCTCACTCCTTGAATGAAACTTCACTGCTATTGAACTTCCTTTTGTATTTCTTTCACTTGGTTCCCTGTATTTTGGAATTTTAGGTTTTTAAAGTGAACAGTAACCTGCACGCTGGATTTCTGCATATTTAATTTACGGCGACCTCCAGGCGCTTTGTTTATTGCCCCCGCAGGGTTTTGGCCCAGAGGCCAAAACCCGACGAGGCATTATAGTCTCCCCCGCGTCTACGTATGAAGAATGTGTGAAATATGAGAAATATTGGTGTAGTATGCGAATCAATCTCGATTTGAAGAAACTAGGCGCGCACGGTGGTCCCGGTTAATTTTTCAGTCAGCTCGCGAGGCAATGCTACATGGGTAATTCTTGCAACCACGAACACGAGGAGGAGATCGAGAAAGATATTATTTGCTGCACGAGGAGGAGAGGAGAATATTTGCGAAAATATATTTTAGGGCGGGTATCAGTCATCACAGTGATTTTTTTATATCTTGAATTCAAAGGTTATTCAGCAGTACCAGATTGAACTGTTTGCTACAGAACTTGATTTGTCGGACACAAATCAGGAACGGGGTTGACAGACTCGACCCAAATACTACAGGTATAAAGATCACGTTTATTTGGACCGCTTATTTTTACCGAGTAATCTTACGTGGCGTAGAGCCCATGTGACGGCTGGCTTGACTGGCAGGGATCCAAACGTAAAAATAAATGTCTTGCGGCGTTTTCGTTGAGGACAAAAAGTTTGACTCTAATCTGCATATATGGCGACAGTAACGCGATACTTCTGTTTACATCTCGGCAAAAATCTCGACTTCCGTTCTGCTTTCAAGATACGTTTGCTTGTAGAGTCCTCGTATATTAAGGCAAATGATTTGTTTCAGTATCAGACTAGAACAACAGAGTGGTTTGATATTTTTTTCCAGAATGCACTTCGTGAGAGTATTATGTAAAGAATATCATGTGATAGAATGAGTTAAACAAAAGTGTTGGTTTAGTTAACTTAGTTGATTCTTTGGATCATATTTATGATAAGATGCCTAAGTTAGTTAAACAGTATGAGTGATATAGTTCATAAAGAAAAATGTAAAATTTCAGTTCATACAATAAATAATAGTTTCCTTATACGCAGTGGAATTTTTATAAGAATTTTATATCCTTGACGAGTAAAATAGAAGCGGGGGCAGATTTAG
>JAHPZR010005023.1:0-2500 GCA_019787425.1 Platygyra sinensis
ATGCAAAAGGCAGTTTTGTCGTCATCCCTAAATATAGCGAGAACTTTCAAGGTTATGATATGAAGACCTAAGATCAAAGTCTGACTGTCAGCCACGAAGAACGAGAGACATTAGAGACATTTGTATGCCTAGATTATAGTTTTTAGACTCGTAGATATATATATATTTTATTTTATTCTTATTATTATTATTTTTATGCTTAGATTATAGTTTTTTAGATCTGTAGATATGTCTTTTTTTTTTTTTTTTTTTTTTACTTACTTACTTATTTCTATTAAGTTTCGCTTGTGCGCACAGGTTACGCTTAGCGCCCTGTGTCGCTTTATAACACTGTGCATACAGATAGTTTTACTGCATATAATAATAATAATAATAATAATAATAATATTAATATAATAATAATAATAATAGTAATATTAATAGTAATAATGATAGTGATAGTGATAGTGATAGTGATAGCGATAGTGATAACGATAGTGATAGTGATAGTGATAGTGATAGTGCTAGTAACAGTAACAGTAACAGTAACAGCAACAGTAACGGTAACAGTAACAGTAACAGTAACAATAACAGTAACAGTAACAGTAACAGCAACAGTAACAGTAACAGTAACAGTAACGGTAACGGTAACGGTAACGGTAACGGTAACGGTAATAGTAACAGTAATAGTAAAGCAGTTTACATTATCCTGGTGCAAAACGCTCGATAATTACAAGTTCCTTTTCTTTTTCCAGGATATGATGGTGGAAATGATGCCTCATCAATGGAATGACAGCCTTAACTTAGTAGCAAAATGATTAGTTGGTAAAATAAGGGCTAAAGAAAAAACTGAATAAATGAGTAAGTGCGGGTAATGAGTAAATGCAGGTATGGAGAAAAATGTAACAAGGGGATAAATAAAGGCTGAGTCACTCAAACATAACACACTTCTGTTGACTCCATTATTTATTAAAACAGCAAGGAAGAAAAGTAAATTAAAGGGATCTGATTCGAATTCTCGGATTTAACGTCACTGAATTGTCTAACACAAAATAATCGTTGTGTCTTACGGAATAAACCTTACTTCAATTACAGACATAACTTTAGCTTAATCAAGCAGAGACAACAGAGGGTCCCCTATACTTTTTTCGTGAGGCGTGAGTGGGCATTTTTGCTTTGCGTGAGGCAAACATGGCGGTATGATGTAACAAGGGTTCTCACATGGTATGTGTGCGCACACATTGATGGCGAAACCGCAGACCAATTTGAGCAAATAAACAAATTTGATGGCAGTAGGAAATAAAATGTGAGAGTTAACAGTTGATTTAGACAGACGGAGATCATGACCAAGTAGCATCTTGATGGGCGAGATAGTTCGCATAATACGAATTTTGCTATTTCAAATTGAATTGTGCAATTGCAGGTGGCACAAGCGCGTACTGCTGCAAGGACGCAAAAATCAATAACAAGTCAATAAATTAAAGTGTACAAACACAGACCAAAAAACTTTTAAAAACAAAAGTGCTTCCAAGGTCTTCCGACATAAATTTTAGCCTGTTTGTTTGGTTCTTTGATGTTTACCGGCCTTCCAAACCGTGTGCCTCTATTTTAATAGAGAGACATTTATGAATAGTTAAGGTGGCTGAGAACAGTTTCCAGTACTTTCCAAGACGTAGAATTTGATGGGTCATTATAACCACTCTTTATCAGTTAATGCCACAATCATGGTATCAACAAACTGCCCAATCATCGGTGAACAAGTTGCTGTTAATTTTGTGGCACAATAGGTTGCTGATACCATGATTGTGGCATTAACTGATAAAGAGTGGTTATAATGACCCATCAAACTCCAAGTATTGGAAAGTACTGGAAACTGTTTTCAGCCACCTCAAAAAGTGTATACTTACTGTCAGATTTGTAATTAAGAAGGATAAATGCATGCGTTTGTAATCAGCTTTTAACTTCGAAATGATTGAAATACCACCCCTAATTTTGTCAGACAGAGTTTCTTTATGTCCCCGCTGCAGGTAAGTATTTGAAAGAATATTGAACCGTCAAAATTTAAAAAGACTGGTATTCATGGAAAGCGACTGGGGTTTTTCATTTTGCTTATTACATTTGCTGCCAAATTTTGTCCAACAGATTAAGCAAATGTTTTTTTAATTATTTTTTTATTACTTTTTTACTTAATAAGCGAAACCAGAAACCGGTCAAACACTAACAAATGACTGGTAAGTACATATGAAAAACAGTGCTCCGGTTAAAAAAATATTTCATTGAAGGAAAGTGACTATTGTTTTAGAGAAAGAAAAAGCCAATGAAGTTGTCTACATTATATATCTGAGGTAATTTCGACCTCGATCCCAGGGTCCTCTCTCTACTTCGACAAAGTACCCTGGTTATGGCTGGTCACGTGTCTGCTAGATTTTAGCAGATTCCAGAGATGCGATTGAAGGGAGGGGCTGGAGAGTAAAAGTTTGTCTTCACTGAGCTCACCTACTGGGCCCAGTAGGGAGTGGAA
>JAHPZR010005023.1:7500-20326 GCA_019787425.1 Platygyra sinensis
TTACAAGCACACACGTTTTACTTTCTTCCAAATTGTATGTGTATCTGCAGCTATATATACAAAGTTCCCGATTTTCGTCCTTCCATCTTTCCTTGGTTTTCTTTTTTTTTTTTCGAACAAGACGGCTACGAGGTAAAAGTAGGTTTCGTCTCTAACCGCTTCGAAAACCCTCTCGAGGACATTGTATTTCTCGACGGCATTCAACTCAAAACACAAAATACGACTCTTAAATCTTTCCCATATGAATAAACAGTTCTTCAATACCGGTATTGCTATTTTCACACGCCTCACAAAGTCGATGCAGGAGGAATTTTCTCACAAATAACAACTTTGAAAACTGTTCCGTCGGATGAGAAATCAAATTGCCGCACATGCGCAGAAGGGTGTCAAATGCCCTTTAAGATTCTTGATAAGAATCCGCGATTAAGAGGGGAACTTTTAAGGCTGATGACAGACGTTTGGGTCAGTTGGGATCTCGGAAAATTGTTAAACTTCTTGTAAACGGCAGATATGAGGCGGAAGACAACTAATATTGCTAGATGCTATGACGAGGGCTTCGGAGTAGACTACGAGTAGTCCCTCTTTCGCTTAGTCCGTCGCGCGAGACGCGAAAGAAACCTGCAAGAAAAAATGGCCGCGTGAGATCCTTTTCGCGTGCATCTCGCCACCAGGATATCACGCGGCCATTTTTTTCTCGCGGGTTTCTTTCGCATTTCGCAAGACGGACTAAGCGAAAGAGGGACTACTCGTAGTCAAGCTTCGGAGACACTTAACGGTTGTGATGTCTCAGAGTGATTTCGCACAATAATCATCGAACATGCCACTGAAACCTCCTGATAACTTAACGTGAGATATCGTGGATCATCTAGTTGTCGACCTGTTGCGGGGTAAGTGGAATATATACTAATTAACAATTATTCTTTGGAATCGAGGTAAATATTCTGCCACTATTCACCGAGATTGAGAAGAATAATTGTTTTAGTATATACACAGGAAGTGATCTCAACAACATTTTCAGAAGGAAACCATTAAAAATCGATTTTATTGACCTCTCAAAACACTGGCGAAACGCGAGTTTACACCCGCCATTTTGTTTTTGTTTGGCTTTCGCATTATTCACTCGGTAGGGGGTGAATAATGTTTATTAGCCAGAGATAGCGAACCAATCAGATTGCTTAAAACACCAAGATCACTGAGTGTGTATATACTAATTTCCTTTGTACATCGTTATTTCCATGTTATTACGCCAATTAGGACGGCGGTGTTTGTTGCGAAGTGAAGTGACGTGAAGTGAATACTTTATTTACCCTCGGATTGTAGAGTAGCTTCATCGTAGCTAATATCTCCGAGCATTTCACAGTATGACAACAAAGGCCAGACCACAACACCTGGAACTTCATGCCCTACTCTTGATAAGCATGTGGGTTCTTTTACGTCCCCTGCTAACCATAACATCGAAGCTGCAGGAGACGGGAAAACAAAACACAAAAGCACAGCTTAAACTTCTTCTTCTAATATTCAGTTTCACTTTTGACTGCCCCAAAATTTTGTTGCATATTTTTACAGGTGAGACATTGCTCTTTCAGCGGAGGGTAGTTTGGGTATCTCAAGTGATGTACTTTTGGGGTATTTTCCTTTAAAATTCGCCATTTTTATGGCGCTTCGCAAGTAGTTCGGAAGGGAAGAAGTTTAAAATTCTTTTAAAAAAATCAGATGTTGATCAAATTACCAAAACCGCCTCTCCAAGTATCAAGTAACAGTTGCTTGTTTCGAATAATGTGTTTTTACCCGGAATTATAGCGTTTTCTTTGCTTGGCAAATTGTTAAAGAAGTGTCTTAAAATAGCCGCTGAAAGCCCTCTCAGAGGGGCAAAACCAAGATAGTCGCCCCAGCGCTAAAATACGAATCGAATTGAACTGAAAAATATATTTTTGTGAATCACTTATCTAGAAAGTTTGAGGAAAGTTTGAGGAATTTCATTTTTTCTCGTCCAAATGACGATGGTCGAAAATTATAGAGGACGGCTCTTAATTACGTTCCTAACCCAAATATGTTGAAAATTGTAGATCCCAATAAACTCACTTGATGGGAAATAGTCTAAACAGAAGCTATGCAGTTCATCTTTTCTAAACTATTGTTTGACAGCAATGTTTCTTACACAGATTGTTGGAGATTTACGGGAAAAAAAACTGAATCAGTAAAGACAGACCTACTAGAGTCCTACCGTTCATTTCTCCGTAGAAGGCGTCCACATTGATATCAGTTCCTTTAACGTACATTTTAATAAAATTGGGCCCAAAATCGCTCAAATTAGCATCTGGCTTGTTGGAAGTGTTATTGCAAGCTCCGTCGGCCCTCAAAGGCAAATCTTGATCGCTTTGTAAGTCATGTCCAGTTTTGTCGTTCTTTGTTAAAGCTTTTTCAGTGTTCAAAGATTCTGCATGACAAATTTGACAATCTAAATCTTCTGTTGCCTGCACGTTTGTTGTTTCTCTTTCGCCTTCGTTTGAGGCGTTCCATTAATTTCTTTGGCACAAACGGATAGACGACTTCTCTCCATGATCCCCACGTCAAAGTTCCGAATGAAATGCTTCGATGCTTCGCAAGTTGGCTGTTGATTTAAAAAGTAACTTCAATTAGATGCTCTGAGTTAGTATATTCGTTTCCTATTGATCTCTTCCTTAATCCTTTAGAGTGTGCTCTAATACGGAAATTTGAACGTAAACTAATTCATTGTGTTAGGCAACTCACAGATAAGAGATTCAGTTTTATGAGATTCGAAAGAATAGTTTCCATTGCGGCGCAATGTTTGTGGAACTTGAGCTACGACTTGAATATACTCGGGTCACATTCTCTAAAGACAAGAAGTAGCGCACGACAAAACCATTTGTGCATGGAGACCTTTCTAACTCTTTTTATTGATACTGTTGTTTTCATTTTTCTCTCCAGTTTTTTGTTTTTTGTTTTTTTGTTTTTTTGTATTTTTTCTTCCTATTATTGTTGCAAAATTGTGTTCTATAACATCATGGCCGAACATATGCGTGTTTCGAAACTTACAGCTTCCTCGCGACAAAAACAAGCCCACAGAAAACTGGGTGCAGAACAATTACTCGATTCTAATGGATCTAAGAAAGTGGTAATTGAACTTCGGTTCGTGCAACTTTGGTCTGAAATCATACTTGTGATTTCAAATCACGCGTATGATTGCAGACCGAATAATATACAAGCAACAATTTCTGAATTCTGATTGGTTAAGAACATGTCAATTAATCCCAAATCAGTGCAAAAAAGTGTAATTGAGCGCAAAAATGTGTAATTGAGTGCAAAAAAGTGTAATTGAAATGATTGACAGCTCCTACTTTGAGCTCAGACAAACAAAATGGCGGACAAAAATTTAACGAAGATTGAAACTCTTTACTTTCATTTCAATACAATTACCTCATAACGAAGCAAAGTGCAAAGCTCAACAACAATTACTAAACTAGCAAAAGTGAAGTAGATATACGCAAAAGCCGCGAGGTCAAAAACTTTAACATAAACTTCAGCTTGAGTGAATGGAAATTTGCCGGCGCCGATCACGACTGCATTACAAAATACCAGTTGAAAAAGTAAATTTTAAAATTCTTGAGCACCACGAATAAATAAAACGCGAAGAAGGACCCAGTAAGACGTCCTAAGAACCTGCCACATCTTACTTTTTAAGACAACAAGTGCAAGAATTCTACTTTTGTGAGAGAAAAGAAACGGCGAGAAAAGAAACGGCGAGCTTAGATATTAGAAAGGTCGTTCCCTAACAAAACCCGGTAAACGCTTCAGGAAGCAAATCTAACCTGTACAACGTCCAGTGAAGAAGCTCAAGTCAGGCAGCAACCAGGAGAGGTTAAAAAGAGGTCCTTCAGAGCTAAGATATTCCGGCGTTTCTTGCTAGATTTTAGGTTCGTTTCTCGGTATTTTGTTCAAAGTAGCTTGCACCACAGCCAGGTTCAATAGTTCCTTGCACACAGTTTCTCAACCACTCAAAAAACATTTGGCAAGGGAGTTTTTCCTCTGCTTTGTGGTCAAGTTCTTCAATTCAACTGTGAGTAAAGACTGCTTTTCACTGTAAAAAGAAACTGCTCAGTTTTCATACATGACTTGGAGAGAGTGAATGAATTTTACGCTTGAATTCACCTGTCAAATTTTCATCCAATAAAGTTGTCGTAGCTTGTTGCCTCCATTTGTCACGCACAATACTGAAGCGTAACAGAACTTGTCACTTGTATATTATTAACAGGTAATCAAACGATTTTTCTCGTGCAATTTGGAATAAATAACCACGCGTAAATTTTTCAAAGACTACAAATTGCACTCGCCCTACGGGCTCGTGCAATTTTTTGTAATCTTTGAAAAATTTACTCGTGCTTATTTATTCCAAATTGCACTCGAAATCATTTGATTACCTATACAAATTGCACTCCACTCAGTTCGATTTTGCATTATATTGCGCGAACTCGATAAAAAGATAAAACTTAGTGTGATTAACAAGTCATCGCATTAAAAATCGCTTTAATCATCGCTCGCGTTATAGTATTAACCTTGAAAGTGAAGAATGATCATCGCAGTTAATTTTCCAATTTAAGCAACTGGAAAGAGGAAGCCTGAAAAAATCAGGGCTTCAACGGGATTCGAACCCGTGACCTCCTCGATACCGGTGCGATGCTCTACCAACTGAGCTATGAAACCACACTTTGGGAGCAAGGTCAATTTATTGAGTTCATTTCTCCCGTGAGGAGTGACATGATGTGAAGTATATATGAAAAAATTCATATTTGAACTGCGGTGGTAGATGAAAGTGAAGAATGATCATCGCAGTTAATTTTCCAATTTAAGCAACTGGAAAGAAGATGCCTGAAAAAATCAGGGTTCAACGGGATTCGAACCCGTGACCTCCGCGATACCGGTGCATTCTTCACTTTAGTCTACCACCGCAGTTCAAATATGAATTATTTCATATATACTTCACATCATGTCACTCCTCACGGGAGAAATGAACTCAATAAATTGACCTCGCTCCCAAGGCGTGTTGCTTCATAGCTGAGTTGGTAGAGCATAGCACCGGTATCGCGGAAGGTCATGATATTTTCTACTTCTTCCTTATTAACTGAAGTGTTACATACCTCACTGTTTTTCTATTGACACTGTTGCTGGTATTTCTGCCATTTCTTATACAAAAAGTAAGCACAACCAGCTGCTAAGCCGGCACCTAAACAGTAAAACAAGATTTGTTTTCCAATTTTTGTAAATCGACAGTGTGCCAACACGTTTGTTTGAAAGCTGTTTTTCTGACGTAACAATGGTTGAATGTATAATTAGTGGTAATTAGCACATCAACAATTTCCGAGTTGACAACTTGTGCCCAGTACTCTCAGAGGAAGGCGCTAGTTCGTCCCCGATCTCTTTTGCCGCTGACGAGAGGTTGCCCAGTCACAAATAGACCCTAAAATGTATGCTAACTTAATTGTTGTTTCGTATTTTCAAGAAATAGCAGAATTCGGATGCCTTTATTTAACCGTTTTAAACGAAAAGGGGAATTGCCGAGTAACGATTGAAAAAGGAGAAGGAATAAAAAAATTCGAAGTTTAGAAAAGGCTCAGAAGAAGGTAAAAAGGTCTTACAAGAAAAAGGTTATATACGAGAAATTCCGCGACGACCGTCATTGAAAAGGACTGATAACCAAACCTGAGATGGTTTAATTAGGGGCATTAAAAACAAAGAAATTCGCAGTTTTTAACCGTTATTTGTTCACATTAAGACGGTAATTTTTAATAACCGTAATGTCTGTCTCTAACGCCAAAGCAGCCAATGTCTTCCAGTTTGATTTTTTTTTACAACAATTTGTTAATTCATTCCAAGTTGGTGGTGTTTACCATCCTAATGAAACGCATTATATATGATTTGTGACGGGTGCCGGAATTGACTGAACTACACAATGTAGTTCTTATAATCTGTGGCAATCATATCTGCAGCAAGAGTCGAACGTAGTACAAGAATCCTTCCTGTAACTCTGGCAACACTGAAAAATCCAAATAAATTTGCTTAATTTTTTTATTTATTATTGATGTAGTGTACGGGTAAGAGTGAGCCAATCAAACTACCCTCTTGTGTAATAATACACTTATGCTACTGAGAAGGGTGATATACTGTGCAAGCGATAATCAGTGGCAGTTTATTTTGTCTTCATTTGTTTTGCCATCCTCAGCCTGATAGTGATCCACAAGGAAGAGTAGAATCTAAGAACGAAGATTACGAAGGACAAAATTCAAGCATTTGTAACAATTTAACTTTAAAACACTGCGATAATATCATATAGCCACATTGGTTTGAAAACAAAGACGACGTTTCGACGTTCGCTTTAATTCTGAATGTCTTTTTTTAAGTGAACTCTGTAAATAAAATAGTTAAAATTGATTAAACAATTCTAAAAAGTACTTAAATATAAAATATTTGAACATAAATAAGAATCACGTAAAACGTTTGGCACGAATTGAGGGCTCAATTCCTTAATAAAGAGCATTTCAAAAATCAATCAATCAAACTTTGATCTGCATTGGTCACATTGCTCATATATCAGTCAAGATGTCGGTCTGGATGGGAAAATCTAGGCCGCTTTCAATATCAAGCTCAGCCAATCAGATTGGTGAATTTTGGGACATTATAATAAGGAGTGCTCTTGGTCTCTCTACGGAAGTATTTTTTAAATTTTTTTTTCTGCTACGAGCTCTTTTTTTCTCCGAAGGCCCGAATTTGAGGATAAAACTTATTTAAACTGGGGCCACCCCATTGCGTTATAGCTTCTTCAAGTCACGTGTTTCTTCTCTTCTCACCATTACATGGCTTGGTCTCACTCAATTCCCCACTACATTTGCCATTGCTGGAGGAAATACATCTTCGCATACGCCTTTGCTTTTGATCACCATTAATGCACCCGCAGTTATTCCACTGGTTCCATGATGAACAGAACGTATCTGTTGATAGAAAATGGCAGAAACTGCGTGTTTAATTGAACATGTTACTGACAGGTTGAAAGAGAACGATTTTACATTTGGGCGGCATTTTAAAACACCAAAACGTTAACGTAGATTTGGTTTTTCATCTTCATTGGGTAACTTCATACAATTCTATGGATTAGAGACAGATGCAAATAAGAAAGACCAAAAAATAAAGTAAATACTGGTTGTCAAGGTAAAACATATAAAAAGGAGCACAAATAACTATTCACTGTACAGACCTATAAATAAGTTAACAACGGTCATGCGAAGATAAAATTACCTATAACGGGATGTTATTTATGTAGCCCAGATCCAGGGGTACTTAAAAAGAAGCGTGATTTGTTGTAGTGTTGGTATACCAACACTACAACAAATCACGCTTCTTTTTAAAGGATGGCCTTTTTTTCTTCACCAATGATGTGAAGCCCCTGTAGATCATTTACATTCCTAGCCTATCTCCACCACGGTAAGCTTCTGTTTTTCCACGTACAAGCACAAGGGTGTGGATATCACCTTCCAGAGGTTTTTGAAATAAGAATTGTTCTCTTTTGGTTAAACACTCAGTTGGTGTTCATTCATTCTTAGCCAAGATTTTAACCTGTCAACTGTGTGTCATTTAGCATCACCATAGAAACGGCATTTTGGCTTGAGGATCATGCATCCAAATTTCTATCTGGGTGGACAAAATTGTTCATGTATGTTCTCTTTGGGCAACGTGACAAGTGTAGTGAGAACTCTGACCAAGTTCTCTGAACAACGCGCATGAGAAGACGAATATAACTAAATCTAAGAGAGGTTATCAAGATATCATTAATCTATCATATCCCATGTTTGTTAAATTCATTTACTGATAATATTCATGTTCATTTTTGATGACATGATAGTCAAAACCAAGACTGAGAAACGCAAGGTTTTGAAATAGTTGGTCGTCCTCATCCACCTCACGCCGCTTCTCTGGCCATAAAGCTTTTTTAAAAGTTGTAAAATTTCCATTTTTTTTTTCATCGATCGAATGTAATTGTATTTGATATTGGCTAAATATTATTTGGTAAAAAAAATGCAGTGAAAGCTCTCCTGTTTTTCCAGCATGCTACAAGAAAAACGTATATTTAATCTTAAACGTTGAGAGTATTGTGCTATTTCGTTTGTATTTTTTCATTGGTTTTAAGGCTCAAATGACAATTGTTATACACATAAAGACAAATAAATGATGATGATAATGGTGATGATGATGATGATGATAGTGATGATGATGATGATGATGTCGATGATGATGATGATCATGATGATGATGATGATGAACAACAACAACCACAACATTAAACTAAGAACGTTTTTTTTCTCAGTACTAAAATTAGACGTTCTAATAACGAAAAAGCTAGTAAAGATTGTTCCTAAAGTTAAATTGGTATAAACATACGATTTGTGAGCACTTCAGTCATCACATGAAAGTTTAGGGATTTTTCCACCATCGCATAAAAACTTCAGACCATTTCTATCTTGTGGAAAGAGCGGTATACTTAAATATTGCAAACGGCTTTGTAAGAAGACTGGAACTTGTTTAGCTTATATCTAGGCTGTAAATGTCAGAAGTGTCTAGAAAATGTGTGCTTTTCCATTTCATATAGCACCATTAAAACCCTGCTCACGTACCAGGGATCTGATGAAAAATCCATCAATGAGAGTGCTCGAGGAATTTTTTGCCATGACAATTCCACCCAAATCTATTCCCTTGTATCACCCACTAATGTAATAACCAACTACTAATGTAATACTAACCACTAAGGTAATAAAATTCAACTACTAATGTAATACTAACCACTAAGGTAACAAAAATCATCCACTAATGTAATAAAAAAGCTAACCACTAATGTAATAAATTTTTAATCACCAATGTAGAAAAGGAGCTAACCACTAATGTAATACTCTTTTAACCACTAATGTAATAAATAAGCTACTGCTTTTTTATGTAATATTTCCTCGGCAACTTGGACTCTGATCATGGATCGGTAATAAAAAAGGGAAGTTGTTTAATTATATTTTATCATATTTTAACAATAAGACTCGCACTAGGAGCAGTACGAAGTGATAGGCTAAAGTTTGTTGAACCTTATTGCAAGAAGGATGTGATGGTTTAAGTTTTCGTTCTTCCCAAGAACTGCTAAAGGTTGGAATCAGCTCCTCCCTGTCATTTTATTCTTAAGCTATTTTTTAGAACATTTTATTCGATCATGTTAGCACTCCTTTTTATTGTAGTTAGAGTTATACGTAATATTTATTAGTTATACGTAATATTTATTGATATATGTTTATTAATAATTAATTCTACTCTCTTTTATTTTAATGTTATACAGGGCCCCCGTTGATACCAGTCCTGTGACTGAAGGGGTTACCCTGTTTAAATATCAATTATTATTATTATTATTATTATTATGTTTCCTCCCATCTTATAAGTTTAATGAGAACTTGTAAATAAGTATAGCTAAGTTTTATTCTTTTGACTATTTTATTGCTGGGTAGTAAACAACTTTACTTTATATTGTAAGTGACGTAACGAACGAATGAATGCACTTCATTTCTGATTAAGGCGGGGGTTTACATGCAAGCCGTATCTTAGCTGGGAATTATGGTTTTAATTCAAATATACTTCGTTCATGTTTCAAGCAGTCACAAATCTGTCTTCTTTTACCACATATCTACGTTTTGGGCTGTTTTGTAAATGTTTTGGGAATAAATAGTGTTTCTCAAGGGATAAGTAAAATTTATGGAAAATAGGACATTTACGAAAGATTTGATGTTGTTCTAAAACTAGAATTTGAAGTTAGAAATTGGTAGACGTACAACAAACAGTTGCCCACCAACCTGGGGTGCCCTTTCGAGGGCGTTCAACTGTCTGGTGGTGTTCCAAAACCCTTTTTTTACGTGTTAATTTAATCCCTCCTTTAAACTTCCTAAAATTTAACTTAAATTCATATTAACCCCTTCCCCCCTACTCCCCTTAACTGGCTGCTGTTGAAAGGTTATTTCGGCAATTGGGATGCACTTTAGCGACCGTTCCAGCTGTGGAGAGCTGGCCGTAAAAAAAATTGCCTTGTAATAAAATAATTCTAAACCCAGTTGAGTGCATTCAAAGTGTCTGCGCTTTGACACTCCTTTGTTGCGCTCTTCAGGTCAACGAAATTTGAATATGATTTGTGAGTCAATCAAAATTGTCTTAACTTTTACAAAGGCGCCTATCACGCTGCTAAAACTTATTCGTGAAATCACAAATAAACTCAGTTTCCTTTAGGGTTTAAAATTGTGGAGTAATTGGTTGAAAACGCTCATGTGAAAGCCAGTTTAACTAATCAGCACACTAACTCTCTAACTGGCTTTCTAACATACGCTGCGGATAAGTCTACTGTCTATTGTTACGCCTAGAGGTTTCACACTTTCAGACTCAGTTTGCCTCATAAATAAAACCCAAGTAACACCTTAAGCGATAGAACTGAATTAAGCTATGGCGCTCCGTCTGGGAAAAAACATACCGATGTTAAAAAAAATATCCGAAAACGTAAGCTACCAAGTCTAGACGTCTAGTCTTGTGTCTTGTGTGCCACGTGTTGGGTGTTTTGAGGACCTGGGCATCCGTTGAAGTTTTATTAAAGAGATTGATTTCACTAATTTTGATTCGGTAATGCCATCTATGATGACATACTATGGACGGTATTGAACTTACAAACAATACTGTACCAAATAAGATGAACTCTTTACTCTTTGGATGTTTATTACATTAGGGGTTAAAGGAGTATTACATTAATGGTTAGCTCCTTTATTACATTAGTGGTTAAAAAATTATTACATTAGTGGTTAGCTTTTTTATTACATTAGTGGTTAATTTTTATTACATTAGTGGCTAGTATTGCATTAGTGGTTGATTTTTATTACACTAGTGGTTAGTATTACATTAATGGTTGATTATTACATTAGTGGGTGATACATTCCCTCGTTCAGGAGCTCGCACGTTCCAGATCTTGACTGGAAGTTGTAAGAAACGCAATCGTTAGATGTTGCACAAGCAACGAGGCCTTGCATCCAATCCCCAGTGACATGTTTCTCGATAACTGGACCGACCAAGAACTTATTCCAATGCGTATTATGCGGCTCAACTAAGAGTACTTGAATGGCACAAACATTTAGGAAGAAAAAATAAACTTCTTCAGCTGAAATGTTAGTATTCTCATTCGAGAAATAGCACTATTACCAACGATTAAATAATATTGGCTTCATCTAATTAATTTGTCTCCGGATGCAAAGCAAGGTTATCTTTTGAACGAGAATGGCTTAAAAGAATTGTTGGAAAATTCAGTCAAGGGTGACGGACGGACGGATGTTTGTGTTTTTGAAGAGTAATTTAAAGCGAATTTTATGAAAATTTTATTGATCGAATTACATGCCAACGTGACAAATATCAGGAAAAGCCTGAAAACTTCTAAAAGATCAATTATGCGGACATCTTAAGCAATGATCTGTCAATTTTAGAGGCTCGATGATCGATAATGTAACGGAGGTAACTGAAAAGAGTTAAAACTAAAGTGCTTTTTTTGCGCTTTCTACATTAGCTTTTAATACAAAACAGGAACTTGTACAACGGACAAAATTCTACATATCCGACAACAGTTTTCATTCCTCAATTCGCTAATTTTTTTTTTTTGAAGTAACAATCTTTATTTGAATTTTTTTTCCTTGTTACTTTTAACATGTTATTAGTGTAAGTTTGTACAACAAAAAAGATATAATCAAAAACAAATAATCATGTTAACTACTAAGTCAGTCATCAAAAATTCACTACAATGTTCAATAATTAATTAATTATAAATTAATTATTAATCAGCCACTTAGAAACAATTCTTCATAGGATTTCCATTTATCACGGAAAAAAATAATTCTATTCGATTTGTAAGCAATATATTTTTCAGTTTCGTATTTCTTTTCAAGAATTCTCTGAAAATAAAGTGACTAATTGACGGTTTAATATCTTTATGCCTACAATTCCATAAATAACTTTTACCTAGAATTATTACATAATTGACTAGATCCATCCCCTCCTTCAAGATTCCTATGACAACATCACTTAGTAAGAGGCATCCGCAACTACTAATATTATTCAAAATGTTGGCAATAACATCCATCCAAAAAGAGTATGAAAAGGGACAAGTAAATAATACATGGTTTCTAGTTTCTATGGTATCTTGACAAAAGGAACAGTTAGGACTTAGTATGTAACCTATTTTAAAAAGGATTTCATTGGTAAACAGAATAGAGTTCAGTACTTTATATTGAAAAGATCTTAAGTAGGATTCGCTACAAACTCTTATGGGCAACAAAAAGGCTTCTGAAATACAGTTATCTTCCAAATCAAATTCTTCTTTAATCTTGGCCCATTTCTTTGGCTTTTCATACTTAAATTTTATCAACAAGCTATAGTAATTACGACATTTAAAGTTCTTTGGATCAAGAGTGACGGTAAAAGAATGCGGATGTGTTCGTAGATTTAATGGAACAGCATGTCTCAATCCTGTCCAAGTCAAAAAATTAGAATTGAAAGACTTTTCTCCTTCAAAAATGTTAAAAGAGTCAATATTTGTCTTATCATAAAGTAGATCTTTGGTATATACTTAAGAGCTGCTGCCTAAGAGACCGGGGCAGACTTGGAATTGAGGGTCGTCCGATTTTGCTTAAAATTGGTACACAATCTTGTTATGTGGACTTATGTAATATACCAATGTTTCAGCTTCAATGAAGTTTTTTTAGCCGAG
>JAHPZR010005024.1:7500-26214 GCA_019787425.1 Platygyra sinensis
GGTGATTCCCTAGTAAAAGAACCCTCCATGCATGCAGAGATTTCCGATGAAACTTGGTATGCTGTTGTTATAAGACAAGGAGATATTAAAAACGTAATAAAAAGCGGGGGGTCACCGTATTTGTTTTCACGCCACAATGCTGACAAATATGGCTATTAAGGTGACTTTTGGTGATCTCAGTGCGCAACAAATAAGCGCGATTATTTTCCAATGCGGTCTGTTATATTGCACAGAGTTCGACTTCCTATGATTGTTTATTGATCGACGTCCCAGACAAAAAAGTCTTTAAATACACCCTACATTACTAATTAATATTTTTATCCTTTAAAGGATAAAAAAAATCGTGCGCAGTGGGGACGCGCAATTCAAAACTCGGGAATCACCTTAAAATACGCAGTACATCAGCTAAAAACAAAACATTATAGAAATCAAACACTTCACCCCTTCAAGTGGAATACTAATTCACTGATGATTGTATGCCGAGCAAGTCATTGGGCTCAGTCCACAGACCTTTTATTTTGTCTAGAGTTCGTCGAGATCACAAACAAAATAGAAACCGTGGGGAATTTGAAAGCGCGCGAACGTAAGAAGCTGGCCGTGAGGAAAGACAAATATATATATGTTATTTGCCGGCTGGGAGGTTCGTATAGTGAAAAACTGTGACCGAGGTCTTGAAAATGGACGTATACAAAACATGGACCGGGGTCCATGGACCACCCCGTGGACCTGGTCCATGGACCCGGTCCATGGACCACTCCATGGACCACCCCTAATTTTCAACAGGAAATCGCCCCTGTTAATATGAAAATTTACCGGAGGTCAGGGTATGAACAAAAACACAGACTCGTATTTATTGCTTACGTCCTTGAGGGTTTGTCTCGTCTGAACAGCGGGTTAGCTGTTTTATGCAGGGTGGTACAATAAAGTCTTGCGACTGTAGATAGCTTGCAATACAGGCGTACTTTGTGGGTACGAGCAATAAATACTCACCTGATCTTTGGATCGTTTCAAGGCAACTGCCATAACTTTCTGCCATCTTGGACGAGGACGCGTGAAGGGGCTGGAGCGAGTTATGTTATCCGGCAACCTACCCCTTCCAAGGTCACGCTTCGTTCAATACGAAAACTGAATATGTTCTTGGCCTCCGATTAAATTTACAAGCTGGAATGAAAATATTGGGGGTAGAAATGCACTAGATCTTCTGTATCTCAAAACGAGTTTGTGGCCTTCCTATTTATGGGATGCGATTCCAAAGCAACCCGCTATTACGAGACAAACCCTAAAGGACGTAAGCAATAAATACAAGTCTGTGTTTTTGTTCATACCCTGACCTCCGGTAAATTTTCATATTAACAGGGGCGATTTCCTGTTGAAAATTAGGGGTGGTCCATGGGGTGGTCCATGGACCGGGTCCACGGGTTGGTCCATGGACCAGGTCCATGGGGTGGTCCATGGACCCCGGTCCATGTTTTGTATACGTCCCTTGAAAATGCCGCCCGAGACCTGCGGCCTCGGGCAGCATTTTCAAGCCCGAGGTCACAGTTTTTCACTATACGGACCGACCCTAAGCCGGCAAATAACT
Organism: Platygyra sinensis; assembly: GCA_019787425.1. NCBI lineage: Eukaryota > Metazoa > Cnidaria > Anthozoa > Scleractinia > Merulinidae > Platygyra > Platygyra sinensis. Next base: position 9,083 of record JAHPZR010005024.1, read on the forward strand.
TTTTTTTTTTTTCCTGCGATAATTTGGCTTACAATTGGGTTTACACAACTTTGTTATTGAATTGGTTTACGTGCCGTCTACAAACCATCGTAAAAAATCTAACGAACGAACGAGCGAGTAAACTCAGACACTACCCAAAGAAAGATGTATCAACAGATTTATTTTGAATTGCTTTATGTTAGTTGCATCTAATAGACCTTTTTCGCTTGTACATTTTGTTTTCCCAATACAGATCATGTGATGATACTCAGGAGATTTGATCCTTTGTCTTGTTCATTAAAAAAAGTACATGCAGACATATGCATGCTTGCATGTACCCTTTTTAATGAACAAAACAAAACATCAAATCTCTCGAGTATCATCACATGATCTGTATTGGGAAAACAAAATGTACACGCGAAAAAGGTCTATTCACCAGTTAAGTTCTCCAAAAGTGTTTTCCCGATAGTGAAATTTCGCGCAAAGTTTGACTGAAGTTGCATTACAAGCACAATTTCTATCAGTCGTTGCGAATCACTCGAAATCGGACCTTTTTACCGTAAATTGAGTAGCAGAAAGCGAGGAAATTCGTTAAGTATATTCTACAGAATTTCTCTTAAATACAGCAACTATCAGAGAGGCTAAACTCGACTGCATTTGACTTCTTTTAGCTTAAGATTGGGCGGTGAAAAACACAGATTACGTGCCATTACAACGCCGAGCTACAACCAACCACACAAACTCTCAGAGCTACAAAATACTCAATTGAATCTACTTACAGTGACCTTCCTTGCTATTTAAAAGTGAGCAGAGGTAAACTTCCGTTGATTATTAATCGTCCATGGAAGTGTAAAAAGGGAAAAGATCGACGATTACCGCTAGTTCATTCACGAAACCTAGCTGAACATGACAATTTCACCCGCGCTGTTTCCCGCCGTTACCGTGACCGTGGTCAGAGATAGGAAAATCCGGACCGCGCTAAGAACCAATCAGATTGCAGGATTCGTTACTGTGCCCTCTTGGAAAAAATAAATTCTTTTCTGCGCCCGCTTTGCGGCCACTGTCACCCTCCGCGCTCGAAGAAAATAACTCTTTGCAAAAAATAACCGTCTGTAATGAATTTAAATCTAAATTTGAAAAAAAAGGTTATTAGTGTAGCAATTTTCGAAGTAGTGATACAACGTACAATTAATGTGCTTTTTGAGCTAAATTTTGGATAAAAAAGAAATAACTAAAATACTTAATTAAATATGAACAGCCAATTAACTGACAACTGACAAATGGCCTTACATTTAACTGACAACTAACAACTGGCCGAAATTTTAACTGACAACTGGCAATTGTACCCCCCCCCCCCCCCCCCCCCATCCAGACCCTCACAGTTGGACGGTCTTTGGAATTTGTGGCGGTGAAAAAATTTGGCAAAGAACTTGGAACTGAAAACCACATTAGTAAATGGACCGCGCGGTGGACTTAATTTTACTTTTCATTCGGCGAAATCACAATGTATGTATTTACTCATTCGTTTAGAGTCAAACACGTCGTATGTTTGCCCTCAAAGGTAGTTTTGGATTTGATTTAATTATTCCCATGGACAGTTTGACGGTCATTCCCTTCTCTTGCAGCGAAAAAAATCTACGAAGAATTTGACAACAATGTCTGCACGGCAAATAAGCTTGATTAATTGAGCAGCTTATATTTTTCGATCGGCAAAATCATAGCAGAGGCATTGAGTATTCGTTTAGAGTTTGATACGTCCAGTGTTTGGCAGAGACAAGCTTTGAATTTGATTGAATTCATCCAGTCGAAAGTTTGGCGGTCATTCGATTCTCTTACAGTGTAAAATTTGTAAACAACTTGATCGGTCGCGCGTTGCAAAATGCATTGCAATTGGCTTTTGTATTAAAACTGTTTAGCGGTAAATCCAGTTTTCGGTCAAGAAAGTAGCTACAAGTTGAATGTTCCCATCGATAATTTCACGGTTATTTAATTCCTTTGGGGTGAAAAACTGATTAAATTAATCCGAAGCAGGTTGTTGACGGTTATTTTAAAAAGCAGTGAAATATAAGGAAAGTTCCCTCTCAATCAACATCTTATAATCATAGAAGTTCAGGTAGAGCCGAAGCAGCTGGCCAGGCAGGATCTCTGACAAATAACTTGCTTCGTTTTCAAAATAGCGTCCGTATAGCAGCGCAACATTCACCTTCCTTGAGTGTTGACAAAATTAAGTTCAGGACCCACCCTCTGTGCGGCTTGGGTTGGCATGCTTAGACACGTGACCAGCCATAACCAGGGTACTTTCTCGAAGTAGAGGGAGGACCCTGGGAACGAGGTTGAGGTAATTTAGCTTTCCATTACGTATATGTTGTGGAGTCCAACATTTAGAAAAAATGTTTTTGAGAACGAAAATTTAGTTTTGGCAAGCCAAGAATTCTAGTTTGTCTATCCAGTGTTGAGGCGGTTCTGCCTCGTCGACGCTTTCAACGGACTAGACACTGACAAACGCTATTTACTCGACTCTGAAGATGACTTCCGCTCAGGCCGTGGAAACATTAGTCACCAACAAAAGTTCTTTTCTGAACTGCCCTCACCTTGACGATCACTCAATACGAACTACTGATACTGCTGGGTTCAAACCATTTACTAAGCTTGCAAACTTTCGTGCGCTTTAAAGCATCCAGTAAGTTTGTTCGTACACAGTAATTGACTATGCAAATACCACGGTCTGCCCCCACAATAACGGAGCGAAAAGTTACCTCATCTTTGAATATTGTTTGCCGACATCCTCTGCTTGTATGTTATGTTAAAACTATTTTAAATCATTGATCGGGAGAAGGAGTCAGGAGTGGGCTACGACTGCATCGCATTTTAACTTTGTATTTCGGAGAAAATTAATGTTTGAAAGTAAAAATATTTTGACACTCAGAAAGCTGCACGTTCCCGTGAGTCAAATTACCGTGGACTGTTCGTGTTCATTGACATCTTTACAACTCTAAGAGCTGTAAGTTAACTCTTCAGTCATCATTTGTACCTTGATGACCCAAATGGACCGGCAAATTGTCCATCCTCATCCTGGCCTAAATTACAACGCGGCGATCTCGTCTGGCGAACTCGCACTTCGAAAAAGAAAAAATACATCGCAGCCGTCCAAATTGCAGCTAGGCTCCGAATTGTAAAGCTGGACGATACAGTTTTTTCACTGAAAAATCTTGTCCAGTTTTGATAAAATATGAATCACAAATAACCCAAAAATGTTTTGACAGCTATCGAAGCTCAGTCAAAAGTCTCTTGAGTGTCTTAGTCCATGGCCAGTTCCCGAAGTGACGTCACTGGCAGCCCCACCCAGATCCCACTTCGCGCGGTCGTGAAGATAGAAACGCGAGGATTTCTTTCTTTCGGTACCAATTTTTTGTCGTTCAAAGAAATCGGGGAAACTAGTAGACACTGCTTTTACAAGGTTTGTGACAAATGGTCAGGTTCACTGCTTGAGTGTGTTGTATAGTATGGTTTTATACAAGTCCAAACTGAAGTAAACACGCATAACAAGGGACCCCCACTGAAAAATAAAACCGAACTGAAACGTCTCAATAGTCACGTCCCTTCGACATCAAAGCGTTGTTAAATAGAAAATTAAGAATAAAGCCTGGTTCTCATATGCCGCCGACCTACTTGCGTTTTAGTTGCCGCATAGCGTCGCAGATACCGCAGATGATGTTCACATAAAATATTTTCATCGCCGACAATCGCCGGCTTGCTTCAGTGCGAAGTTGAACTCAGCTTAACTTTGCAGGCAAGCCGGCGGTCAATGCCTGGGACAGAATGTGTCGGCGATAAATGTTCACATATGCCGCAGCGTTGCCCCAGGCCAATGCATGTCCCAGGTAGGTCGGCGGCATACGAGAACCAGGCTTAATAACTTAGAAACAAGGCGGAGTTACAATTATAGAGAATACAACTGTGATCAACGGTTTAACTTTACATGTAAAGTGATATTAGTTCTTATGATTATCGTCAGCGACTTACTTAAAACAAAATCAAAAAAATCACGCTCTTGAATTGACAGCAATAACTGTTCAAAACTCTTACAATTCAAATAGATCATCATCATTTCCTTTTCCGGCCAACTTTCTGAAAACTTTTCTTTATGAGATTAAGCTGCTGCTTCGTGAAAAAGCTTTTTTCTTTGGTTAATATCTCCCTTTTCAATGTATCGAATAGTTGTCTAGTATTGATCAGTTGTCCGGTATTAACCTCAGCCTTAGAAAAATACCAAGCAAGATCAAAGAGGTCCCTTGCTGTTAAATCCGAAAAACTGTCCTTTAAGAAAGAAACCTGTAGACCTTCGTACAACTTTCTACTTCCGGTTTTTGCTTCCACGTATCCTCGCAGAAGCAGAAACTTTTCTGACTTTGAAAACTGGTGCAAACCACGCTGAAATACACTTTCTTCAATCACATCAAACATTTTACTGTTCGACTTTCTTGCTCTTCCGAGAGACCAAACCACTTGACATAAAGCGCTATTGCCAAATAGCTCAACATCTCTTGTCAGCAACTCACGTTCAATTACTTCAACTAGCTTGCTGTCCTGTCGTTGAGCAACAACAAACGAGTAAAGGATAAGAACAAGGTGATGGACCTGAAACATGCCAACACCACGGTTAAGAATCTCATCCTGAACAAGATCAAATAATTTAGAATTTGTCGCATCTCTCGTTGCAAAAGACCAAACAATTTGTGATAGATCGGAATTTTTGAACCCCTCGACCCCTCTTAAGTTAAGTTCATTATCCATGATATTGAAAAGCTGTTTGCCTCCTTTCCTAGCCTTGCTGAATGCCCAAAGTATCTGAAAAACATCACGTCTTTCCAAGTTAGCTGTTCCTCGTCTCAGAATCTCTTCTTCCACTCTTTCAAACAAAGTGTCTGAATTCAACTCCTTCTTTGCAAAGGACCACACAAACAGAGCAAGATCACTACTGCCAATCACCAGGAAGTCTCTTGATAAAATTTCTTCCAAGAAAATATCAAACAGTTCAACGGCACAGCCATCTGAATTGGCAAACAACATCAACATCGCAGCAAGTAACTGACTGTCGAAGATAGAAACTCTCAACTGACCTTCACGAATGGATTCTTGTAACATGGAAGATATTTCTGTAGCTGTCAAGTCCAGGTTTATGCATCCACTCACAATCTGGCTAATATTTGCGTTGCCAAAGGTTTCGATATCACGAGAAAGAATAGCTCTCTCACAAATTTGAACTAACTCGTGATCTTTCTCTCCGAGGTTTCCTAAAGACCACATCACATTAGCAAGACCCCTGGGTTGACATTTGCTAATGTCTTTGGAGATACTGTCCAGCAATTCCAGGTATACATTGTTTGACCCTTGTCTTGATTTGCCTTTCTCTTCTTCCAAAACTCGCCTCTGATTTCCATCTCTTCCGGTGATCTTGGCAATGCTATAAAGCGCGGTCACTCTGTTCACAATGTTTGCTGAATTCTTAATACTGTCAAACAAGTCAAGTTGTTCTTTGACTGTTTTAAGTGACAATATTACTTTGTTCACTTTGATATCATCTTCAGATGGGCGCGGTCGACGAGAAAAGTGGACAACTGATGGTTTTAAAAAATAGCTGCCAATTGTTCTTGGTTTACTTTGTTTTAGAATCTTGGGTGATGACCAAGAAGTCTGGGACAAGTTTCTAAATTCTTTAAAGGCTAGTGACGGAAACACTTGAGTCAGATAATGACCATGTCGCAGGGGATGCAGGCTTACAAACATGGACAAAGCTCTCATTCCATATATCGTACGCATGGTTACTTGGCAGATCTTAAGCGTCTAACAGAAGGTTCCATGTGGTCTGTCTTCTGTGTTGAAAGTAAAAAGAGTTTAAGGTAACATTTAAAAAAAACACGTATTGGGAGAAAGGAGGATGTTATTTCTCATATCAATATCAGTATCACTGATAATAAAGATAGTTACAGATAAATTGTTATGTATAAGATCACTATAGCCTTAGGATTTTGTCGCCCAAAGGGTACAAAACTGCCCTTCAACCCACCCCCACTCTCCCCAAAAAGAAAGAAAAACGAGACCCTACCGAGAACAAGCCTCTAACGGCTTATAATCAAGTTTAGGTATAAGCTACAACAACGGACAAATCGTGTTGGAAACGATGCCAAAAACATGAAATCATATCGGTAATACCAACAAAATAAGTGTCAGCGCCCCCACTCCCCCTTTCAATGTTGGAAAAAGGTCAAATGCAAACTTGTACAAGATGAACGTGTTTTACCAACATTGTACAGGAGTGGGGAGGGGAAAAATGTGTGTGAAAAATTTCTTTCCAACCCTTGTGAACAAGGTTCTCTGAGGAGAGAGCCAAGTCAGCAATTTTTCGTTTGACCAATCAGCGATATTTGGCTTCTGTAATAAGCTGAAGCAGAGAAAAAAGACTCTCGCTGATTGTAACATACACCGCGCAGTTTACAATTACAGTTTATAACCGCTTTATAAAGTAGTGGTAAAGAAGATTCCCTTTATATCCAAGGGTTAACCATTTGTAAACAGTTTGAAATACGTGACGGACAAAACATAAGCACAGCAAAATATGTGCTTTGATATAGTTTTGTATCACGATTTTCATTCCTCACACATTTTTTCCAACAATATCCGTGACGTCACGATTACGTCATAACCTCTTGTAACCCGTTTGTAAACCGCTGGAAAACAGACGTAAACCTTGCCTTCTGGCCCTGGAATGAAAACAGGCAATAGGAACGCGCTTTCAAATATCGTAAAGAAATTTTTACCCACCAACATCGTTTTAGAGAACAAAATCGGCCTTTCTTGAGAAATTTTGGCAGAGATACATTTTGTTTGTTACATGAGGTAGAAACGCAAAAAAACCTAAGGAAAAGGAGATCAGCGAATCAAATTAGGGAATTGGGCCATACCAGATTTAGGTAGTCATTTTTTTTTCTTTTTGAGCGAGCGATAGATAGTGCGTGTGTCACGTTTGGTTCGAATTGTAAACTTCAGTGTCATTACTACGGGGGGTGACAACTCTAACAAACGCTGTTTCGGGACAAAGCCAAAATTGTTCCGGGAATCCGGAGATTTCTGCGGGAATCGGGACACTTGAAAATTTTTCCGGGAAACGCGCTATAATTCCGGGACATTGCAGAAAAAGATCGGGACATCGAAGGAAATTTTATTTGAAGTTTCCCAAAAATTCGGGAGGATGATCCAAATTTCCGGGACGACTTAATTTAAGGCCTAGCATTGCTCAAACAGCGTTTGTTAGAGTTGTCACCCCCCGTATTACTAGAATTTAAAGCGTATGAAAACTCAAACAATCATGGATGAATTAAAAAGAAAATGCCAAAAACATGAAATCATAACAATAATACCTACAGTGTCAGCACCTCCACTCCTCTTCTCAATGTTCAAAAATGATAAAATGCAAATTTGAACGTGTTTTGTCAACATTGCACAGGGGTGGGGAGGGGCAAAATGTGTATAGAATGATTTCTTCCAAACCCTTGTAACCAAAGTTCTAGTTCCAAAAATAATACTCTTATAATAACCACTAAAACTACATAGAATTTACATTTTTTAACGAGTGACAATGGCATTTAGCACTGATCACATAATACAAATAAGCAGTCGGTCATTACTATTTTCTGTAAAAAAAAACGAAGTTAGGAGCACAATACTCAATCCATCTATAGTTTTCACGGTTTTAACTAAAGCGTTGCCAAAGGACATGTGCGCATGGGCACCATCATCATGTAAAGGCGATGGAACGGATATGTGATGACAAGAGAGCCAGGGAACACCTCCCGCACAGCCCTTCACTGGACACCAGAGGCGATGCGGAAACGAGGGTGGCCCAAAACACACCTGGCTTCGAAGTGTACAAGGGGAGCTTAAGACCCTTTATCACACCTGGGGGACCATTCAGAAGCTGGCCCAGAACAGACAGAAGCAGTGGCGGATCTAGAGGAGCCCCCCCCCCCCCCCCCCCCCTTTTTATTTTGGGTAAAAATAGAAATTACAGAAGGGAGAAAAGCCGGCAGGGCAAGTAAATCAAACCCCCACCCCCTCCCCTTAGCTCAAGGTCTGGATCCGCCACTGAGGAGTGGGTACCTTTGTTGCCGCCCTACATGCCAGTCGGCATAGCGGGCATGAGTAGTTATAACCAAAACAGTTCGGTGTTCCCAGTAAACAAGCTTAAAAAGTATTTGTAAATTAGTAGTTGTTGTTGTAAAATTTGGTGACGCATGGAGGCACGGTGGCCTCATGGTTCCAGTGGTCCAAGATCGAGCCCTGGGGCCCAGGGAAAGTACGTTGTGTTCTTAACTCTCACAGGGCCTTTCTCCATCCAAGTGTATAAATGGGCACCAGCGCACTTAAAGGAAATCTTGGCTGAAAAGTAGTTCAAGTTCCAAAGTATACGCAGTGCCTCCATTTGACTCATCCTAGTGATTTATGCTGTTTCTCCTATTTCAGGATTACATTTTTTGAGAATCACCATGAATATTTTTGCAAAGCTTGATAGGAAATTATGATGTTATTGTGCAGTTTGAACTCACTGAAATGTAGCATTGCGTCAATCTAGCAATTTAAAAGTACTTCTAGTCCTGTGTAATTGATATTTTGGATGAATATGTACAGTTCCAACGAAAAATCTTAATCGGTGGACTCCATATTGAGATCTTTGACCGGACAATGACACCATATCTTGCCAGAAAGTAAACACGATGACGCCCAATCGTTGTATTCAGACCGCTCACACAGACATCGCAACGTCCACCATTCAAACCAGGCAAAGAATTATCCAATTCAAATCGCTGAGACAGTTTAACAAAAACCAACTTGTGATTTCGAACAAAACTGTGAGAAACTCTGCTTCTGCAATCAATCTAGATTTTATTTACCATGTTGAAGGTTAGAAGTCCATGCTTCTCTCTGTATTTTGACACTGAAAACTATTTAACAATTAGATAATTCACTCTCGATTTCTACCGCGTGATTGTTGACCAGGGCGCAACCCGAGTCAACTATCATGCATATAAATCGAGAGCGAATAATCTAACTGCTACAGCATAAATCTACTAGGCGTTCAAAACTTTATTTAAATGCTTTTCAGGCATTTCGAAAACGCCAAGAAGCGGCCGTCATTTTGTTAACAATGGTACACTGCTACGCTACGCACTATCTATCACAGAATAGATAGTGAGTAGCTAGCGTAGCCAACCAGAGAACAGCATTCGTGATAGAACGGTAGAAGATCTATACTAAGAGGGAAATTTAATTACCATTCACATCTAAATGTTCCTCCAAAATTTCGGGAAAACGAAAAACATTCGCCATTTCTTAGACGACAACAGCCACTGAACTATAATTAAAAATAGAGTGTTCCTGTAAAGGAACTATCCGATGATAAGCGCCCCGCCGAAATTTGATGTTCTTAACACAAATATGCTAGTTTTAGGAACATCGAATTTCCAAGGGGCAACTACAATGTATCAGACCGATAGTTCCGAGACATAAACACTCACTTGTCTTAACTGATCACCACTAAATTTTCTTCCGTGCACCATTTCAAAAATCATATTTCAATCGTTTTAACATGTAGATGAAAGCAAATCGTAAAATTTAAAAAAGAAAACAGACAAAAGCCCACCTAATACAATTTACACTGTGTATTTTCTATAAGCCCGCTTGCGTACAGAAAAATCTTCACGGACGACCACTATCCTTTCAATCATTTAATTTTCCTTGGACGGGCACTATGGACTGATAGTGTCTCTCCCTTATGAACACAATCGCGTCACGTGATCAATTAAAACCAATATCGGAGAAAATTCAGTGGTAAACTATAATGGCTGACAGTGGACGAGTAGCTCAGCTAATCAGGTTACAGTATTTGCATTAGACTACATGTACTAACAGACTTCTACTAATCATGTTTTGCATCCATCGAGTTTGACATAACTGAAAACTATAATAATAATAATAATAATAATAATAATAATAATAATAATAGTAATAATAATAATAACAATCTTTTATTCAGTAGGAAGCTCCATCACTAAGAGTGGTTTACATAGAGGTCTTAATACTAGATATATATAATACATTGTATAATTATACAATTAAAATCTAAACATACAGAGCTAAAATCGAAATATAACTAATATAACTACTGACAAGCTTACAATGTTAACTTGAAAAATTTGTCTCCTCGCCTTTTTAACAACCCAAATTGACCAGTCCGGCCCAGCTGGCCCAACTGCGGAACATTACTAAAAGACGAGCCACAAAGATTTCAATCTCGTGCTGCTAGGGTTCTTACTGGTGGCAATTATGATATTTGTTCCGCTGATATAATCTAGACCCTCTCTTGGGACACACTTGATGTGAGACTGCTTTATGCCAAATCAACATCGATATAAAATATTAAATGACCACACCATGCCCAACTCTTTTGTCAGAAGGAATGCTGATCAGACTGATTACTATCTCAGAAATAGACGTTATAGTGCTACAGATCTGACACTTCCTAAACCGAAGAGAGAGTTTCTAAAAAGAAGTTTTTAATAAAGCGGCGCAATGCTTTGGAAACAACTCCCAAATGAAGCAAAACTAGTAAAATCGATATATTCATTTAATAAATGTATCAAAACGTAATTGGGTCATGTCATGCCATGTGTGATGATCTTGTACTTCTCGTACTTAATCCACAATACTGTATGTACTTAGTTTATTGTAGTTGAATTTTTGTAGTTTTAGATGTACCATTTTATTAATCATGTACTTAGTTTGTAATAGTTGAATTCGTATAGTTTTAGACCTAGACATTGCTAACCTTGTATTGCCTGCCTGCCTGCCTGCCTACCTACCTACATAGAACTATAAGGGACAGTGAAAACCAATGAAATCACTAAAAACTTCCTTTTAAACTCGGTGGGAAAATTTTGCATTGGATAAAAAAAGAACGAGCATTATATTGTAACCAACCTCTGGCCCTGTTTTTCCATTTATGTTGAATGGAAAGATATTTGTGCTATTGATATCTCAGCCAATGAAAGACAATAGAGCATAGCTTTGAAAATACTATTGATCAATCTGAATGCGTGTATTATTGCAGTTATTTTAAAAATTTAAAGGGCCCTAGTCAGCCTCCGCCATTTACAAGGAGATGGAAATTATTGCTCTAGCACAGTTAAGCAAAATCTTATTTACTGTAAGTTGTATTCCTGTGAGCATGTTAAATTATCTTTCCTAGTTTCACATTAATTTCTTTTGTTTTAACATGCCCCGAATAACGTATAATAGCAAAACTCTCATACAATAGAACTTTATCACGCAATGCTGAAACAAAAGATTTTGCCCGTCTCACCTCTCATCCAGTGCGAGGCTGGATGGGTAAAAACAAAGCTTTTTGTTCTCCTGGGACTCAACCTGGCCGCCGTGTGATAAAGGTCTATGGTGTGCCTGACTTCGGCCATTCAACAAGTCTGTTTCAAATATCTCGAGTTGGCTTAAAGAGCCTTTGATTTGTTACAATAGCTTCAATTACAATTTTTGTATCTTATTTCACTCAGAAAGTGGGTCAGTGCTGCAACAAAATAAAAGTGAGAGATGTGATGCTTTGTGTGCTGGACTCTTGGCCTGGGTTCAAGTGCTGATTAGTATCACTGTGTTGTGTTCTTAGGTAACACACTTAAAGGGGAATTGTCACAAGGATTTTGCTGTTTTAGGTCAATTCTGTGCTAAAATCATTACTTTAAGGCTTTAATCATAAACAAAAAGCTTCTGTAAAGCTAAGAAGAAGACATCAAATGAATGTTATCATAGAGGGTTAACTATAATAAATTGCTTGTGGATTTTTGGAACTCGAGGCATCAAAACTTGAAAAAATTGGCCAATTATTTCAAATTTCAATCCATTTCCATCCGTGCCATCCGTAGCGACAGACGACAGGAAACAGTTTCAGTACCTTCAAATAGTCTTCGATAACAAAACTAGACCATTAGTTTTGGAATTCAATTGATGTGAAGGCACCTTCTAGCTTTTTATAAAGTTGCCAAATAGCGTGACAATGCCGCTTTAACTCTCACTTTGTCTGTCTGACACACCCTTAAGAAGGGGGATGGAGAATTGTGACATTGGACTGGTATCCCACCCCAAAAAGTATACAGACCTTGTCCACAAAACATGATTATGACATCTTTCGAAAGTCAATAAAAAATTTTGAGCTTACTGGACCACTCCATTTCAAAGAGAGCCTTCCCCCAATTGGGGGGGTGCAGTGGCCTAATGACTCCAGAGTGAGCTGTTGGCCATCATTTCAACTGTGACTGGGGAAATTGCACTGTGTTCTTGGGTGTTCTTAAAAACTTTACTCTCACAGTGCCTCTCTCCATCCAGGTGTATAAATGGGTACGGGCGAATTCAATGCTGGGGGTAACCCTGTGATAGACTACAATTTCCCATCCTTTTTTTTCTTTTAAGAGAGAATGTCCCGGAAGACCGCGTGAAATCACAAAAATGTGGCACATGCTTGAAAAGTTGATTTCCCTCATCTTTTGCTCAGAGACACCATATGATGAGTTAATAAACGTGGTATATTTGTTTTGTTCAGATCTACTTTTGTTTTCCAAAAAAATTGGAAAAATTGTACATGATGCCAACCGCTACAAAATGGTGGACATTAAAGAGCCGAGTATCAACACAAGAACTTCGCTCCTGAAAACTGCAAAAGTAAGTTCGCTTTTCTTTTTTGTGTGTATTTGTATGGGAGGTATTGGAAAGTCATTTAAGCCGAAAACCAGGAATTTTCATCTAAATTTGAATTCACACCGCGTGTTTAAAAACCACCAATATTTCATGGTTTCAAAATCTAATTTTGGAGCATTTTTTCAAGACAAGTTTTCCCTATGCGGTATAACTCCGAATCACTTGAGATTTAGGTTGTGATTAGTGGAAATGTTCTTCTTTTCAAGGATATAAAGATTAGTTTAGGGCTTTTAATTACTGCGCGGAAAATGCCCGCTCTATTTCGAGAAAATCGCTACCTCAAGGTGTTAACAGCTACAAATAATCTAATTAGAGTCTCTGCTGTCGAACCCAAAATTCCGAGCAAATCTTAGTTCTTAGCATCCTATTAAATAAAAAAACCAATATTATAAGCTCACCTTATAAATCTTGTGGCTTTAGATGGGGTTTTATCCATATTTCTCACCCAAACTGTTATCATCGCTTCGACAATGTTTTACCAAATGACGCAATACACAGGCAAGCATACCGTATGGCTCTTGCACGAAACATCTTAGTTTTTGTCAGATTTAACAATATTTTAAATTCATTCGGCTATAGTAATTGAGATATCTTGAATTGTTTGCATGATAGAGAACGACGATGCAATTATTTATAGTTGCAGATAAACAAATTTTGAAGCCCGAAGGCGCGTATGTGGCGGAGTCATGTCCAAGATAGCTCGCCAGTGTTTGTCACGCAATAAGTGCACAGGAAACCTAATCAAACCAAGTTGTGGTAGTATTAAAGTTGTGGTAGTATTACTGCGTCTACAAGTATCTGCTTGAGACTGAACTCCCCAGCTGAGATAGATACTAGATTTCTGGTCAACTTTTTTTTATGATAAGATTATGCAATTACGCTCAATATTATGTTGTCACATGTTTGAAAACATGATATAAATCATTAAATGTCTTGACTGAATATCAAACCCTGTTATTTCTTTGTATTTATCAATTTGCCGTGGTTCTCGGGGAGGGGCCGGGGCTCCCCCCTTTATTTTGGGTAGGGTCTGTCGGATTATGCCGGCATAATTTTGAGCATAACGTTATATCTGGAACAGTAGCATAATGCTGGCATGATACTAATATTTTTGCAGCATAACGCAGTTGTTTCTTAAAACTGTGAGAAGTGTATGCAAAGTTTGCCAGCAACTCACTCTAGAATGCATAAAGTTGATAAAAGTGGGAATATGTTACAAACTTGATACCTTAGACTCATACCCAGTGATTTTGGTATAATCGAAGGCCTAGTTACCTGTTTATGTCAGGCCTCCAAGCTTCACTTGCCCATAAAAGGTTTAACTGAACAATTATTGTCTAACATTATAATTTCAAAAATGAAAGACTAGGAATTTTTTTTTAGGTGCAGGACTATGGAAGGTGGGGTGGAAGTGTCATTTTGGTCTGGCATAATTTGAGCATTATACCTCTAGCCGAGCATAATTTTGAGCATAATACCCTTGTTTCACGGGTGACGCCCGAAAGCATAATACTCTATTTTTCGAGCATAATCCGACAGAACCTAATTTTGGGTATAGAAAATCGCAGAAGGAAGAAAAGCAGGCAGGGTAGGCAAAACATCCCGGTACTCGCGAGTGCCGTAAGATGTCGGATGATTAGATACAGATATCATCTCTACTGGCCGAAGCCTTGATATCGGGGCTCCTCCCAGGGGGTAGAACTTGGAGGAAAAAAAAACAATTTTACCCAACAGTTTTCGTTGCGCAAACGCCGTGTACACTGTACTGAATGCAATGGTACCATCGGCCAAATAGTTACACCCGGTCCAATATGATATCCCGGCCCGGCCTAAACAAAACCGGTTCTTTGCCCTCATCAGGGAATTCGGAAAAAGAATTTGCAATGACAAGAGCCGCTTCTATTGGTTGGCCCGGTTTAATCGGAAGATGTCGTTCCATTTTCCTCAGGTATTTCCACTGAACTCTGACCGGTCAGTTTGGCAAAATGAAAAGCACCCCTAGATTTTCCCATATAGACCGGCATCTAAAACGGTAATGTTTTGAAGTGAAAAAGTTGCATACAAGAATGCAAAATCATTGACTGTTTTCATATAAGTGCCAAAAAGCTGATGAAAAAGAAAAGTAAAGAGGACGAGAAAACTTCGGAACAATTAAATTCGGCTCATCGCCGTTCGCAAGCAAAACGTCAATACAAACCAGTCACATTAAACGAATTAACTTGTTCTTGCGTCCGGTCTGTACTTACGAGCTCGGTCAAGATTCTCCCATACAGACCAACTTAGCTCGATCAATGTACCTATCAGTGTCAAGCCCGAGAAGCCCGAGGGGGAGGGAGAATCGGGCATAGGGTGGGAATTTTGACATTTCCTAAAAAAAAATATCAAAATCCCCACCCCGGGCGAAAAAGAATTGTCAAAATTAGCAGAAACAAACGGTTTACTTCTCTTCCACTATATAAAACTGATAGATCAAATGCATGATGTCCAATCAAAAATCCCCACCCTGGGGATATACGCCACAGTCAAATTCCTGTGGGTGTCACAGGTTTTTTTCTCGTTGGAGGCGACAGAATTGAGCGGCGACGCCGCGAAGGCGAGTCGCGAAGTGGCGAGGAAAAAATATTACATACTCACAAAATGACCAGCTCCCAGATGGCTTGATAGCTCAGTTGGTAGAGCACTGCATCGGTTTTACAGTGGTCAAAATATAGCACCAATCAAGGTTCAATTTTCGCAAGCCTTCCTTAAAGTCTTACATGGTGTGTGACATGTCATTGCGTGACGTACAAACAATACACGTTTCGAACATGTTAGCACGGGACTCGGTAATTTTGCTCGTTACGGCCACTAAGATGGTTAAAACTGACTTATTTACAAGCTCACTTGTACATTTTGGAAGGATAGAACCTAACAAATGCTTCATACTGTCAAGAATTGCGATGTTTCTACAAGAACCATCCAGGTGCTGTTCAGATCGGTTCATCTCGTTCAGCACGCATTGTGAACGGAAGATAAGAAGACGATTATTTTGAACAGAAAATAGGGAGAAAACCCCACATACGGCCACTGGATTTACAAAGTGAGCTTATCAGTATCGATTTTAATTTAATTGGATGCTAAGAACTAAGATTTGCTTTAAATATTGGGTTCGACAGCAGACTCTAATTAGATTATTTGCAGTTGTTGACACCCTGAGGTAGCGATTTTCCCGAAATAGAGCGGGCATTTTCCGCGCAGTAATTGAAAGCCCCAAACTAATCTTTACATTTTTGAAAAGAAGAACATTTCCACTAATCACAACTTGAATCTCAAGTGATTCGGAGTTATGCCGCATAGGAAAAACGTGTCTTGAAAAAATGCTCCAAAAATTGATTTTAAAACCATCAAATATTGGTGATTGTTAAACACGAGCCGTGAATTCAAAGGTAGACGAAAACTCCCGGTTTTGGGCTTAAATAATTTGCCAATACCTTTCACACAAATATACGAAATGAAAAAAACGCCATTTTGCTTCTGCACTTTTCAGAAGCGAAGTTCTTGTGTTGACACTCGGCGCACCAATGTCCGCCATAATTAAAGTGGTCGGCAGGTTGTATAGTTTTTGCGAATTTTCTGGAAAACAAAAGTAGATCTAAGCAAAAAAACTATACCACGTTTATTAGCTCATCATGAGTTATCTTTGAGCGAAATTTGAGGGTAGCCATTTTTTGGACCATGTGCCACCCCTCACTCGGTCACGAAAAAAAGGCGCTCTTAAGGAGCAGCAGACTTGTGGAGGGTGTGAGTGGCCGGGTATTCTGCAATTGCTCTGCTTGCAGACATTTTTACAGCAGTTTTTCTTTGAAAATAGGTAACGCCGAATAAAGAGAATGCCAAACAGAAAATACGGTAGGACTGATGGCTAAGATACAGAATACAGGGTCACTTCTAAAGAATTGTTACACAAGTGGCTCAGTGGCTCGGTAGTCATATGGTCAAATGGGGGAAGTATCACACGACTGGCTCGGTATTAATGAAACCAACTGGCGAGCCGTCGAGGCACCGAGCCACTAAAACATATCGTACCACACTAGACTCGTTTAAACAATCAAACTAACTTCACTGCAGCGAGCCATCGAGCTGCCGAACCATTCACATATTGGTGCTTCAAAAGTGGCCCCGAATTCCCAGATATACGAAACAACTTAAGAAAAATCAAGATCTGGATACCTTAAGAGCATTAGATCCGACTCTCAGCAGATTGACAGCACACGAGACGAGATCAAAATCACCACGTGGTAAACTGCAAGGAGGTCGCCATCTTGAAGTGTGAGATGACACGGGGATTGGTAACCACT
>JAHPZR010005025.1:0-2500 GCA_019787425.1 Platygyra sinensis
AAAAATTAAAAAAGCGAATCTATCGAAATAAAGGGCATTTTCGTTCATTGCATATGTTGTTTGACTTGTGTAGAAATAATGAAGGCAATCCATTGTTCACGAAAATTTGAGTGGTCGGTTCTTACACGGACACGCTCTTAATATTGTAGTTTAGAGCAAAAAAGATCCCATGACAGATTGTCATTAACCGGCAAGAGATGGGTTGTTAGGTATACAATGTATCCTTGTTCACGGCCGCTCCATTATCCGTATAAATTTTCAATACTACTTCCACGTAATTTATAACCGTACCGTTGCCGGACCAAAATCTGATCGGTCCCAAGAAAACACATGAAAATTTGCTAATTAATGGCAAGTCTTTTCGGTTACATCTAGCTTCAGAGTCTCTAAAATCATAACTTACAAGAAGAAAGGTATTAATCGAAATTAAACAGCTGATTTTTACCGCCATGCTTTGTTGAAACTTTAACCGGAAGTGGCCAGGTTAGTCATCTTCTTGTAAGATTTTTCGTGGTAAAAAAGCCTCAACCTTAGTATTTTTTTTCTTGATATTACTAAACCAAGGGCTGAACTTTGCAAGGATATTAAGACTTCCCGATATAAAACATGGGGATGGAAAATATACGGTCTGAAAAACAGACCATTTCCGGTTGCTTCTCATATGCTTCAAATAGGTCCAAGTTGACATAACAGCCACTGGCTAACGAAAAATTCCCATGAGTTGATTTTTTTACCCATAAAAGGCTACGAATAGGGCATTGCAAAGATAGTTTTCTTTTTGTCTAAAATTAACTGTACGTTGCTAAAAGAGAGATTGAAAAGTGGCCAAAATTGCACTGAAAATCAGCCTCTGGGGACCACTGAGGGGCTGATATCCAGAACTCGGCTAAAAAAAGTTCATTGAAGCTGAAACTTTGGCATATTTCATAAATCCACATAACAAGATTGTGTACCAATTCTAAGCCAAATCGGCCGACCCTCATTTCCAAGTCTGCCCCGGTCTCTCAAGCAGAAGCTCTTAATAATTTTGCATTTTCGCACCCTTTCCTCATTCATAGGTTGTTCCCCAAAATCTCCACAGAAAAAAAAGGTAAAGTCTGCATTCGGGCCAAGTGGCCCATCAGACCGGAGCATATCTCGATTTCTGTAGCATGAAGCGACTGGGAGTATTTCTACTCCCCCCTGGATGGGATGCTAGTCCATCACAGGGTTACCCCCAGCATTAAATTCGCCGGTATCCATTTATACACCTGGTGGAAGGCCGTGAAGTTGTGCCTCGCCCAAGAACACAACACAATGTCCCCGGCCAGTGCTCGAATCCGGAGCGCTCGCTCCAGAGCGCGCTAACCATGAGGCCACCGCTCCTCCCCAAAATCTCCACAAATACGTTTCCCTTATTAATTGAAGTCAGAGGCGAGAAATCGATCGAAAATCCAAAAATGTCACTTGCTCCCCTGAAAGAAAATGACCATGTTGACATGTTGCCAGCCATGCCTGGGAGACTCTTATTTTCTAGAAGACACAATTTTCAGTTTGAGTGACATTTAATATAATATTAAGTGACTCACAAAAACGGACTAGAAGAGTCTCTTTTTTTCTGAAACACTTAACTCCTTAAAGGATAGACGCTTTCTGTTGGATGTTTTGTTTTTTTATAAAGCTCTTAATGGGTATATTAACTTAGACGTTTCCTCGTATATTCAATTCTATTCAAATTCTGAGGGGTACTCTTTAAGGGGAAGGGATGAACTTATATTGAAGAAGAACTATGCAAGGACTGATACTTTTAAGTTTAGCTTTTTTAATAGGATTGTTGACTCATGGAATGTGTTACCACTTTCTGTACGACAAGCCTCAAGTATCTCTAGTTTTAAGAGGGGAGTAAGGGATTTCCTATTTTCTAGAATTGTATAATTTATTTATTTTTTTATTTTTTTTTTTTGCTTAGCATACTGTTTTTTATATATTTATATATATATTTTTGGCTTTATTTTCGTTATATATTATTATTTCTGTTTACAGTATAACTGTGTTTTTTTTACTAATGCTTGATTTATGTTTATTTATAATGTAATAATATCTATTATTGAAATTTTTATCCCTTAACTTATAACGGTTATTGGGAGGGTTTTTTTTTTTTTTTTTTTTTTTTTTTTTTTTTTCAGGTGGTCTGCCTTGTATGGGGTCTCCGACTCTTTTGCAGACTATCCTTATGGCTTTGTTTTTATTTATTGTATCAACGCTTTTTTATGCCATTAAATTGTAATAAATAAATAAATAAATAAACTCCAATCTCCCTGGAAAACGCCATTCTATATTTGATAATAACTTTGATAAAATGGAAGAAGCAACTCTAAAAGTTTTAAATAACCTTTGTAGCAGTTCCATGTATTAAGGAAATAAATACTTTCAGGTTCAGCCGAATTTATTAGAGGGCCTCCCAAATATAATCTAGCGCTCTAGCAACCATGGCAACTGAGCTAACCAGGCGGGGTGCATG
>JAHPZR010005025.1:7500-12500 GCA_019787425.1 Platygyra sinensis
TGGCGCGGCCAAAACAGCCTAGTGACGTCACTGGTTGTATTAGTCTCGTGCCGCGCTGAAAATTTAGAGTGATTATGGGAGAAGAGAATACCGTTCGAAGCCCCCCAAAAAACATCTTAAGGACATCTCAGAGCTTTAAATTAGATACTAACAGTAGCCTTAGCCATGAAGAGGTGGAGAGGCGATCCTGGGGCTTTTCAGTCTATTTTATAATTGAATAGTTCCAAGGTAATTTATGAAAGCAAGCACGCGAGTGCGAGTTCTGAAATCGCAAAATGCTCGGGACACTTAGTCAAATGGCGAGCATTAAATTTAACAATGTCTACACTCATAAAGTAAAAAAGACCTGAAACAAGAGAAAGCGGCTTTTGAAAATATTATCCGGAGTGCTGGTGCATGAATGGCAGCAACAACGCTTCAAGTTTTCGAGTCGCTTTGCTTCGAGGAAACCAGACGCTTTGCGAGTTTCACCGCAGACGAGATTGTGTTATGGTGACCTTTATCCAGTTGTATCTGCTACATCCTACAAGTTATCACAACATCAACAATTAAAGAAACCCTCTACTTTTACATGGAGGGAGCGAATTTGAAACTGTAAAGGCAAACTAAGCTGCCATGACCCAACACGTATGTTTTCAGGAAACGAAAGAAAGCGTGACAATGTCGACGGCGAAAAGTCATATATGCAAATTGGTTCGAATTCTGTTTTTAAAATGAACCTTCGAAAGGAGTGAAAGCTTGTCACGTTTTAACGAATTGCTTTGAACTTGGGTACTATTAAATGAAGATCATAGATATAAGTACGCGCTAAAGAACTCAAAGTAATCCATCGGCCGTGATAAATATTGTAATTGGGAGATACGCGTAAAAGAGAAGCGAAATTCCACTTTGTTTATATTACACTGACTGACACGTATGCGGCGATAATCGAGCGATAAAGCGAACCCTGCTGTTGATCACAATTTTCAAAGATATTCTCTGTCTACCATAACAACTCTCACGCCGTATTAGTAACATAAAAAGATGCCCTCTGTATGCAAAGAAGTACTCCACTCAAAGCTTGTGGACCATTACTAACTTCGTAATTGTGCGGATGGCTGAGGCGCTTACTTCTTTTAATGCAGTAAAGTTTGCGAGGATCCCGGGCGAGGATATATTTGAACCTTGTTAATCGACCTTTGATAAACGTGAGAATCCAAATTACAGAACCAGGCTGAAAACAGACGACGATATATCGTGTTTAGGCTTCAGGATGTGATACAATTGTTGCCATACTCGTCTTCGAAGTCTCCAATCGAGTACTCAAGATGTTCGAAAAATATAGTAAGCTGTTCTAATCTGCAGCATTCATTTTGGCGAAGCTACACTCTTTTGCGCCCTCCAACGTTTATGATGTGAATTTACTGTCAAGGTTGGACAGAAATTACAAGGTAGAAAACTAGTAGGTATCGACAATAGGATGAATAATCTTGAATAAATCAAGTGAAAACAAGAGAGAATCTTTAGTGCTTCCATCGTGAATACAACCAGTGACGTCACAAGGTCCTTAAACTCGGTTCCAGAGCCCGGACACAGTTATGCTCCAAAAAGACGATTTCGGCAGCTAAAAGAAGCACTTTCCGTAAGGATTTGAAAGAAATAAAGTTCACCACCATTTTAAGCACGCTTGAAACTACTTCATATTTGACAGATTGTGTGTGATTTGGTGACTCTTTACCAATGAGGACACTTTGTGGTGCTTATCATAAGGAATTTGAGTCGAGTTAGCTTTCAACCCAAAACATGTCGGTAGTCATCACGTGTCAAACACCAAATTGACGTCACACATTTAAAAATGTCCGCCATCTTGGGTCCGCCATCTTTGATTCGCTATCTTAGGTCCCAAAACGCATTGGAAATAAGTCAGAACAGTTCGAAAATGAAGAAGAATAAGATAGTACAAGAAAACTGGTATAGAGTTATCGTAAAATCTTGGAACTGAAAATTAAGCTTGAAAAATTCTAATTTGTGTAAATTTCAGTTTGAAAGCATGCTTGTCATAGAAACGTCACTTCACGTGACCGTAAAAAATTGGAAATTAAAGTACTAAATGTATATTTCTTTTTGCTTGATTTTCCACAGTTTCTGGCCTAGAATACTAGCAAAAACAAGATCTTCCATTGAATTTCACAATCATGAAATCAAATAAAGCTATCATAAATTGTTGGAGCACAGGAAGCAGGTTTAATCTCATCAAAATTCAATTTAACTGCGAGTAAATGTTTAATGAGTAAATTGTTATTAAAGAAAATATTCCTTTCTATGTTTTCATTTGCATCATATTTTGGGCTTATATTCATATGCAAAGTAAATATAGGAGAGTTGTTTTTGTCAGCCAAAGAGACAGGAAACATGTTAGTCATTTTATCTTACTTAACAAATGAAAATTGAAGCTATCTTTCTTATAACGTACAACAGCTGGCACTCCGTGCATTGGACGCTTTAGCGAAATTAAAGAAAGAACTTCCAAGGGGTTTTATCTTCGTGTAAGCCAATTGAAATGAGAACATGGCCATTTTTTCAGAGACAGAGCACATATCGGGTAGTACGGAGGATACAAGATAGTTTACAGTTCACAAGAGATCATACTCACTCTATCTGCCATTAACTAGAACTTTTCTGTGGGTTGGGAAAAATAATTCGATTAATCAGGAACAAGGAGAAAACCCAAGACATTTAAGAAATAAAAGAAACATTAAGCCCCGTGCCTGGAAGATCCTCTTAAATGATAAACTAAGCCTAGAAATATTCACTTCCACATTTTTTTTAGAAAGGAACTACTAGATCTGCTAGAAAGGTTATGTAAATCCTTCACGATCGCTAAAAAGTTACTTCTTCCATTTTAGTTATTAATCATGCGGGACGTTTCTCCAGGGAAACTGGCTGGAGTGCGATCTGACATGCGCTATCGAGTTCACCCCACTGCCCTGTCTCCAGGATATCCAGAAGCTTGCTTGGTGGGGCAGGGATAATTCAGCATTTTTAGTGATAATTAATGAGTTTTCCCTACACTCCAGGTGTTGTAAACGCTACTGGGCCAGTTTTGGCCCTTTCTTCTCTTATGGTTATCTTTTCAGAGCGTGTATTTGGGCTTCGCTGATCATGAATAATTACTGAATGTCATAGCATTCTGCCCTATGCTAAAACTACAAATTTCTGTGTTGCGAAAAACCTGAGACAAAACGCTTTCCTAAGGTTGAAAATCAAGAATCACATACGAGTGTTTCATTATAATTTTTAAATAAAAAATGTGTAACTACACTTGTTATCTCTCTCCTTTGAAACTCGAGAAGAAAAAGCAGTCAGCCCGGCTAATTCAGAATATAAAACTGCTTGGTAATTAAGTTTTCTTTTCAAACTGCCAATGGTCATCCATTGACTGACACGTTTGAATAAACGACAAGGCCTGTAAAAAGTGTTTGGATTGTTCTCAGTTACTGTCGTAACAAGCAACTTCACAACTTCAGTAAACTCAGGGTACTAAGAAGCTTCGCTAGTGATTTCATATAAACTACAAATAGCTATCCTGCAGATCGGCATGGCAGCACCAAACTTTACTAGAGGGAAACAGCAGAAAACATTCAAAGACTTAATTTGTTCGCTAGATTTAACTCCCGAGCTGCACGGCCAGTTCACATTTATCTCAGTTTTAAACTCTATTTTGTCCGTTACTGCATTTCTTGGAAATGTTCTGATCCTAATTGCTCTTCACAATCGATTTACAAGGAGTCATCACTTCATCTGCCGTCCAAACTTTTGCTTCGTAATCTTGCAACAACTGATCTCTGTGTTGGTCTAATTGCTGAGCCTCTTAACGTTATTTTTTGGATGTCTCAAGTCAATAAACAATAGAATATCTGTCGCTACGCAGTAATAGCACAGTTTATAACAAATTATACCTTGTGTGTAGTTTAGGTTGTAACTCAGACTGCTATAAGCGTGGACAGACTTCTCGCCCTGTTGTTGGGCCTGAGATACAGACAAGTTGTAACTTTAAAGCGAACCTATCGTTATTACCTTTTGGATTGTGTGTACTCTCGTTTCAGCAATACGACTTTGGAATCGCCTTCTGGTATTATGGTGTGGTATCATTGTTACATCTCTGTGTCTAGTAATCTCGACCTTTTCTTACACAAAAATTTTCTTCACCCTCTGTCATCAACAAAATCAAGTACAAGGCCAAGTACAACAACCGAACCAAAAAAATCAACTGAACATAACGAGATACAAAAAGGCAGTGTCCTCTGCAATATGGCTACAACTGACGGTGGTCGCTTGTTATCTACCTTATAGTGTGGCGGCACCGAGCAAACTATCTTCAACTCTTGCTATCGCTTCGATTTATACAGGAACTTTAGTTTTCTAAAACTCGTCACTAAACCCGACTCTTTACTGTTGGAAGCTAGAGGAAGTCAGACAAGCACTAAAGGACACAATCAGACAAGCGCTTTGCCATTGTTTTTCGAGTTAGATCCGGCTATAGACCATTATGATCGAAAGGGTTAATATTGATGTTAGAAATTCTCGTGAACATTGCCTTCAAAAAAAAGTGTTCCTTATTGGCCCGATTTATGATACGTCTAGGACGAGCTTGGGCAAAAAACGGTAGCTCGTCTGATAATCCGTTTGTGTATAAATACGGGCAAGCAGACGGATCATCCATCCAGACGAGCTATCGCGATAGTCCGTCTTATCAGACGAATAATCGTGGATAACTCGTCAAGACGGATGATCCGTAGTTGTGTATAAATGCGGGAAGAAGACGAACTATCCACGAAAACAACTCCTTGTTACAAGAACCGAGCAGCTGTTTTCAATAAACTATAAACACGGTATAAACACGGGACGAGTCACACGACACAGAGACAGTTCGTCTCATAGTCCTTCCCGTATTTATACTAGACGGATGATCCTTCTCGACGGATGATCCGTCTGGACGGATGATCCGACTGCAGTATAAA
>JAHPZR010005025.1:15000-19242 GCA_019787425.1 Platygyra sinensis
GGTTGAATCTGGTATACATGTTTAGATAGTGTTTTATTTTTCGGCGTGCATGTAGATATTTTCATTGTCTTTTTTTGTCTAGGTTCGTTTCTTCTAGTTTAAGGGGTCTGCATGATTTGGTGTCAGTATTGTCGGGTTAATTATTTCAATCCGCGGCTCACGTTTATAGGACAAGGTATGCACATTTTTGTTTCGTCAGTGTCTATTAGGGTTGCCTGGTTACCGACTCAATACACGCATTCGCTATTGGTACTAATAGGCATAATGGATGAAGCAGCTGGCCAGGAGGGAGGGGGCGTCTCCAGGCAAACAGTGGTTTAGTCATAACTACCAGTGTGACGTCACGTCATACACCGGTGATTTTCGATATGGCGGCCTATTAGTTTGGTTCGTTCCCCTTTAAGATATGTGGAAATTTCCAACTTTTTGATGACTCGATTACTTTGTTCAATGTTACCCAGGATTCAAAATATATGAAAGACTTCTTTGCTGTAATTTTCGGTAGGATAAGTTATTCGAAAGCCTCATATTTTGAGTAGAAACATACTAACAAGTGGCCGAGGCGTCGACAAAGTTTAATGGATTGACAACGTTTTCCCGGAGCCCCCGCAGAAATGGGGAGATGTCCTGATCCCAGAATAGGAGTTTTGGAACATGATATATTAAGTTTGCTCTGTGCTGAGAATTAAGCCTTCAGTGCTTATGGTTCGTCTCAACAATCCCTTCAAAGTTAATGGCATTTGGAGAAGAAGGGCTAAACCTCAGAATACGCGGCCACGATTGCGTGACATTGAATGCTTGCTCACGTAGTCCCGCAGTAAATAAATATTTGCATATGGAAACAAAAGAGAAAACTTAATGTATACACGAAACAAGCGTGCTACACATGAATATGCTTCGTTCTAAAATACATCAGCCGAAACAAGCGCGCTACACATGAAAATACTTCGTTCTATAATCCATGAGCCGAAACCCGGAGTTTTAATATTCATTTTTTCCACTGCGAGAATGCGAAAGCAATAGTTTTACTCGTCTTACTTTCATAGCAATAGTTTTACTCTACTTACGTTCATCAACCCATAAAATACAGCACCACTGGAGAACGAGGGGAGCAAGCGTTTAATGTCACGCAATCGTAAACACAGACAATATTGACCTTTCACCAATCTAACAAAGTACAACACGCGAGAGTACACCCTCGCACTCAAAAGGATTGTTAGTAGTATGTGGCAGATGACTAGACCAATTTATTCATGAATTCAGCAGCCTAGAATTAATGAGCAACGAATCTAGAACCGGTTTAATGAGATACAGGCCGTGTAGGTATATGGGAGGTTTGCTGTGCTTTAATGAGATGCAGGCCTTGTAGGTAGAAGTGAGGGAAATTGAGAGGGGGAATAATATTATGCATATGTATTATTTTATTGTTTTAAGAGTTTTATTATTGAATATTACATGAGTTTTTGAGAGAGATGTGTGTGTTGTAGTGGAGTGAACGTACCGCCCAACCAGCCGGGTGATATCGCGTTTATATATAGAGAGAACAAAGACTTCTCTGAGAACCAATCAGGAAGCGCTGTCAAACTGGTCAGACTGGTTTTGAGACCGGTTGAATTTGATGATTCAAAATGGCGGACATATCTTGTTGGGAACAGGTCAAACCGGTTTTTAAAGCATATCTAACTAGTTTTGAGACTGACGATTATTCAAAATGGTGGACAAATCGTTGTTAAGCCAGTTTTTAACGTTTATCAAACTAGTTTTGAGAATTGAACCTGTTTGTATGTCTTCTATATTTGAGCACACAAAAAGAAGACAATTTTTAAAGCCCGTTGAGAAAGATGGACTGTTTGATTGAGCAGCAGATCTTCGCTTTGGACGTGGACGTTTTAATAAACCGGATGCAACACTTACAAATCGAAGATAAAGTAATTACCTTGTTAAATGAACTTTGGGATCAAATGTGCATCAAAACTACAGCCCGCCGTACAGTAGAAATAACTTGCAAAGAAGATGGAATGGAATTCACGGTTGGTAATTGATGGTACCCATATTCTACTTTATGAACGAGTAGAAATTACTGTGCCAATTACAATATATTTTGAAGTCGCAAGTACTATGGAAAGACTGGCTTAAGACTACAATCTATCAGCAATTTGTGACAGATTGGATGAATGAACCCTTTACACCATGGTACTGGAAAATTAAAAGTGGTCTCACCAAAGCAATAAAGACGCAATTAATGGATCATGAAAACTGTTTGCCTATTTATTTACAATAATATAATAATATTAAACAAAAACAAAGTTAAAAAAGGTAGTTCTATAGAAAACTATATATTTACATCAATGTTTTGAAAAACGAATATTTGAAAACTATTAACATTAATTTCTAAAAGGTTTATAAATGAAAACGAGCAAGTCAAAAAAGGCTAAAATAAAGATAGTTAGATCGAAAACTATTTTATTTACACCAAGATGTTTGAACATGAATATTTGAAAACTATTTACATCATTATCTTAAAGGGCTAATATAAAAATCAAATTTGAGAAGGCTGAAAAAGGTAAATAAATCAACATGTTTTAGAAATCAATACAAATGGAAAGTGCACACACTCACTTGAACCGAGTTTTAGACCACCAGAAATTAACGTACTTTAAAGAAAATTATCATGGCAGACCTGGAAATGCCACGCGTCATCGTCAGAATGGTAAGTATAACATGTTGATAGTTTACTAACTCTAGTTTTCATAACGCTAAAGATTTCTTTGTCGTAAAGATGAAGTTGGAGTTTTACTTTATCTAGTTTGCGTCCCTAAAAGTCTTTTACGTTTAAGTTTCCGTTGCCGCGTGGACGCTAGTTCAAAGAGACCATTTTAGTCGGAGCTAGTTAGTTTAAGGATACCGCGCGCTAATTCTTTTGGATCTTGGTCTGTTGGTCTTTAAGTCTGCTTCAAGAGTTCTGTTAAAAGTTGTTAAATTCAAGTCATAAAAGTTTACTTTATCTGGTTTACGTTCCTAAAGGTCTACTCTATTTGTCCTTTAGTTTAGTATGGAACTCTGCTTTGGACGAAAAATCAAAGAAGTTATTTGATTCGGCGCTAGTTAGTTTAAAGAAACTGCGCGCTTATTCTTTTGGATCTTACTATGTTGGTCTTAAAGTCTGCTTCAAGAGTTCTGCTTAAAGTTATCGCATTTAACTTTTCATAAAAGTTTACTTTATCTACTCTATTCGCTTTTACGTTATGTTTTGAACTCTGTTTGGACGCTAATTCAAAGAAGCCATTTGAGTTTGAGCTAGTTAAATAGTTTAAGGATACCGCGCGCTAATTGTTTTTTATCTTGGTCTGTTGGTCTCAAAGTCTGCCTCAAGAGTTCTGTTAAAAGATTTTAAATTCAAGTTTTCATAAACGTTTACTTTGCCTGGTTTATCTGGCTTAAGGTCTACTCTATTTGTCCTTTAGTTTAGTTTGGAACTCTGCTTGGACGAGAGTTCAAAGAAGCCATTTGAATCGGCGCTAGCTAGTTTAAAGAGACCGCGCGCTAATTGTTTCTGATCTCTGTCTCTTGGTCTCAAAGTCTGCTTTAAGAGTTCTCTTTAAAGTTCTTACATTTAAGTTTTCATAAAAGTTTACTTTCCTTACGTTAAGTTTCAAATTCTGCGTGGAAGCTAGTTCAAAGAAACCTTTTGTGTCGGCGCTAGCTAGTTTAAAGAGACCGCGCGCTAATTGTTTTTATCTTGATCTCACCGCAGTTAGAACTGATCTCATTTCTTTTTCTTTGCAGAATTTAGAAACATGCTTCATTTGTCTAGAAGATGAATTTAACATGCGAAAAACGTTATGCTGTGGACAAACAGCTCACATGAGATGCATTAGGAACTGGATTAGGACCGTCATTCCAAGCAGTGTGAGGTGCCCGGGCTGTCGGATGGATTATGCTTTTCCTTTGTCACCCGAGGAAACACATACCCTGGACAACTTCATGGCGGAGTGTAGGCAGGTAAGATTTATTTTCTGTAATTCTTGGAATGCATGTGATAAAACAATTCAGACAATTCAAAATCAAATGCTCTAGTTTGCGTCCCTAAAAGTCTTTTGCGTTTAAGTTTCCATTGCCGCGTGGACGCTAGTTCAAAGAGACCATTTGATTCGGCGTTAGTTAGTTTAAAGATACCGCGCGCTAATACTTTCTGTCTCTCAGTGTCACATGAACAGGAGTTAAGTAATTAAAATGATCCAA